>APFE030432710.1:20642-83946 GCA_000404065.3 Pinus taeda | reverse complement strand
CCAGCAGCATCTACCCTTGGGAATGTTCAGCTTTCAACCTCCCCTCCCTTGGCCCAATGCCTGTATTTATAGTGTTCTAGAGGAAGTTATTCAGTTCCAACATCAATGGGATACTCCCTCTTTTGGATGGGGTAGCTCCTCCCTTGATGGGATAAGTTCCTCTATCATAGGAATGCATGAACCATCTGGAGGCGCTCAATACACGTCAAACACTCTTCTAGAAAGCTATAGAAGTGACCACAAGTAACTTTTTTAAGATGAAACTCGCGCCTTTTGACCTTTACAGGAGTACGCACCCATCCCTTGACTTACAGAGCGTACAAGTACACAAGTACAATGAGCTTGGGATGCGTACACGCAGGCAAGATAGAGAGAACCTGCGTACCCAGAGATAACATGATTTTTAATGACTTTCTCTCTTTTTTGAAGTTTGACATGGAGAGCAGAGGTATAAGGCTTGACAAGGAGGATAATATGACTATTGATGGAGCCATATTAACTGCAGATAGTCATGGTGACAAATTTTAGTGTAACAGTAGCTATAATTGTTTAGCTTAATTATACACCTCTTTCACTAATGTTTTATTGATTGTACACATAAGGAAAAGTATTGAAGCATATTAATGTTATAAACGATCATTTAAAAGTATTCCTTTAATATGTCTTGGCCAAGCAATATTGATAAGTATATATTAGTTGGCTTTTGCATATGTTCTTGATGTGAAATCTTGAAGTAAACATAGCTACACTATGTTTGCCTATGAGAACGAGGAACTTATATTTTGATGTTTAACTATTCTTTTATGATTTACATTGAGAATAAGTTTAACATATAGCTGCGTGTAGAAATAATGTTTTATTTCATTTTTCTAAAGATCTTTTTATAAGTTTATCTACAGATCATCCTTCTTTTGAACCAATTTGTTTATGATCTAGTATGTGTTATATGTTGTAACATAGTCTTGTACATTTTGTATCATAACATGATCTTGTAGTACAAAATCTTGTATTATATTTATTATTTAATTCTAATTTCTAAATGAAATGTATATATTATAATTATTTAGTATATCTTAATTCATTTATATATATATATTATATATATATATATAGATAGATATATTTCGAACCTTGGTTTTTTGATTTCCATTATTTCATTTACAAAGCTATCTTAATAATTTAATGGTAGTATATTTTTAACCATAGTTTAGTATAGAATTAGTTTAGATTAGCATAGAATAACCGTAGTTTAGATTAGGATTAGTTTTCTAGGATTCAATAAGAAGAAATGATCCAAGGCTAATGGAGCCTATAAACCCATCGAGGGTAGCTATACCAAACAAATTGGGCCACTAAAGAGCCTTGGTTTGGGCTATTCCTCCCTTGTTGACTTAGTTGTAAAACGCTTGTGTCAACACTATCCCATGTTCTAAGGCCTCATCTGATCTCCAAAGCTTTAATGTTGAACCTTTGTCTTCATTTCTTCTACAATAGGGCCCACCTAGTCCAAGTTTTGAACCTGGAAGCTCGAATATCACTCTGTAACATAACCTCTACCATACTCAGCCCCTACTAAGGTAGAACAAGGTAGTTACTATGCTGACCCAACCTTTAGTGTCTTGTTATGGAAATGGGGTCTAATTTTTTTGATATTTTGCAACTTCCTCAAAACTTAAAATGGATATCATTGTTGTGTTTGTCTCATCGAGACTTCTCCAAAAATATAAAATTTTCTTCAAATTTATTTTTGAATTAAAAGATATGGTTAATTAAAGTTTGGAAATTTAGGTCATGCCACATTACCTAACCTGTCGCATGGTGCCCATATGATTTCCACATGGATGCCCTAGTGATGCACCATGTCACCACACACGTGGTAGTTCCACATAGTTGTTGAACTATCCATACCAAGTCATGAATTAACCCCTCTATGGATCATACAACCCAACTATAACACAAGACATCATATATAATATACATGTTTTATGTATGTGAGTGTGGACCCTATATGGCCATGTCACCTCGTTGAATAGAATCATGAAATGTCTCAATATATCCTCATTGAAATTGTTGGGGACAACCTTCCAGGGCTATGCGGTGATATACACCTTGCAATGAGGCTTCACCACCCCATTCACTTATAGGTAAATTCATTTATCACACAGCATTCAACCCCGTTAAATGACCCCACACGCCAACTCACCTTGGAGCTTAAATCCTAGATGTTCCACTATGGTCTGGTGTGACATAAGTAGAAATAAATGTCATCGTGATGCCATTCTACATCAGGCCTTCTTGTCACATGCTTCATAATTGTTTATTCCACTGAGTGTTGAAAGTGGCCCCACTGCCACATCATCTTGGGTATTTGATCCTGAGATTTTCCCTTGTTGCTCCCCTTGAAATCTCTAGGGTACCAAACCTTAGAGGTCATCCAACGGTCTTAAATTCTCACCCATAGACACCCTAAATTCCTCTTGTCTAAGTGCTTGAACACCTCACTTAATCACAGTAGTGAAGGGGGGATTTACTCCATTTCCTTTCAAAGTTCTATGGACTTAAGGTTTCCAGGACTGCGTACTTCACTAATTCTTAGCACAAAAGTAAGAGACCTCTACCAAGATCCTAGTGTATGTGAATGTATATACGTACAATGCATACACAAGTTTATCTTGGCTATCCCTCCTATGCTTTACCAAAACTCATCCATGGCCATAGACCTTTGTACGCATGTGTTCATAGAGATATATTAGATACACCACACTATTGCTTCTGATATTAAATGGGGAAATTGTAGCCTAATTCATATAGTCACATATTTATTTATATAGGAAGGTTGTATACGTGCCACTAGACTAAATTTTCCAATCTCGGAGTAAACACATAAATCATTTTAACAAGATGTTTCACCCACATGTTTAACTAGTTATTAATGCTACAATACATTCATAATTAATCATAGGAAAATAATTATTTCCTTAAAGATCATTGCATGGAGAACTAGCATTCCTATTTTATGAATGAAGTCCCAATTTTATATCACAAATATAGCATTCAGCAAATGCAAACCACATGTACAAGACATTCAAACAAAAGAGCACAAATAAATACTTATCTTATGTAACACAATGATTTTCTAACTGAAAGTGGGACTTCAACTCTCCACCCAACCCTAGACACATTGTGGTGAAGCCTTTTCTTGCAGGAGTCACCCCTGAATTAGATTCCAAATTTTGAGGATAGGTAATTAGGGGGTAAATCAATACCACATCTGAAACAGGGTATCCAAAGGTTGAACCTCATTCTGGAGTGTTATTTGTCTCTAATCCAGGATGCATAGAGGTTTGGGCTAGAACTCTCCCTCCAGCTCTACCTATAGCATAGACCCGTCAATTACATGATTAGTATCTGACACATATCTTTTAAGCAAAGAAATATGGAAAATATCATGAACTTTTATTGATGGGAGAATTTCCATTTTATAGGCTAATTGCCATATTATTTCAAGAACTTCAAATGGTCCACAAAACTGTGGATCCAACTTGGCACATGACTCAATTTTTAAGGAGATTTTCATAGGTCTAATTTGCAAGTATACATGCTCTCAACCAATGAACTCTTTATGTGTCCTATGTTGGTTCACATAAAGCTTTTGTCTATCTTGTGCCACTTGTAAATTTCTTCTAATAGTTTTCATTCCTTACTCCATTTCTTTCCACATATCAAATCCAATGAGGATCTTATTCACCAGATCACTCTAATTGATAGTAGTGTTACAAAGTCTCCCGTACAATGCTTCAAATGGGCTCATTTTTAGTGATACTTGATAGCCATTTTTGTATGCGAATTCCATAAGTGGAAGATATTCCTCCCACTTACTTGGTTGATGCATTACATAAATTCTTAGCATGTCCTCAAGTATTCTATCCTTCCTCTCAGTTTTTCCATCTATTTGTGGATGGTAAGTTGTGTTGAATGTCGTTTTGTCCCAAGCCTGCAAATAATTCCTTCCAAAACTTTGAATTGAAATTGGCATCTCTATCTGAGATCATATTCATGACAAATCCATGTAATCTTATGACTTCATTTATGAACACTTGAGCTACATCACTAGTTGAATTGCTATATTTAACCACGACAAAGTGAGCCACCTTTCTCTGCTTCTCAACCACAACCATGATTGCATCCTCTTCTTTGGAAGTCCTTGGAAGCCTTGAAATAAATTCCATGGAATTCACCTCCTATTTCTATTCTAGAATTGGAATAGATTGTAGTATACCACTGGGTGCTTGCATTCAAATTTCACCTGTTGGCATTCTATGCATTTGGAAATAAAATCAACCACCTCTTTTTTTCATATCAATCCAATATTAAAATTTCTTGATGGTCGTTAGAGTCTTTTGGTAGCCCGAGTGGAAAGAATATGTCTTTGCATGGACTTCTTTTAAAATGAGTTTCTTCAAGTAATCATTTTTTGGTACATATATTCTATTCTTGAATCTAATTAACCCATTTTCTTAGAGATGATATTCCTTGTAATTTTCACTTTCTAACTCTTACTCATTTTTCCCTTATTGTTTGATATTTTTCATCATGATGTTCTACATTTTTAATTATTTCTTCAAGGTTAGTTCAATAAGAACTTACAACTACTATACGGAACATTTATACTCTCGTGGTGTGTGCATCAACAACTCAAATTTATTTTCCCTTTCTATAATTGATTTCAAAATTAAACTCACTAAGTGTGGCCAACCATCTGATTTGCCTAGAATTTAATTAGGTTGATCAAAAAAATGCGTCATCCCTCCTTGGTCAATCATAAAATGAATCTCCTACCAAGGAGATAATTCCTCTACATTTTTAATGTGTGAATGATGGTAGCCAACTCTAGATAGTGGGTTACATAGTTATTCTCAAGTTCATTTAACTTCCATGATTCATAACAAATCACTTGGACTTCCTACATCAAAACTCCACCAAGTCCCTCTTTGCAGGCATCTATGAAAACCATGAAATACTCATCTAGATTTTTTATTCTTCACACTAGTGCATTGGTGAGAAATTACTTCAGTTTATCAAAACTTGCAACACATTCAACTGTCCTTTCAAACTTATTCCCTTTCTTTTATAAGGCAATGATTGGATAACCAATCTTAGAGAAGTTCTTGATGAATATTCTATAGTAGCCTAACAATCCCATAAAGTATATAATCATGGTCATGTTCTTTAATGTTGGCCATTCCATGATAGCCTTGATCCTTTCCAGATTGACTCCCTCTTTTTTGACTGGAAGAAGTCGCATTTTCTAATATTTGCATAAAGCTTATGTTCTCTTAACAATTGTAATATTGTAGTTGGATGCTCTTCATTCTCCTCATTGGTCATTGGATTAGCCAAAATGGCATCAAAAAAAGGTACAAACTTGTCCAAGTGTGGGTGCAACACATTGTTCATAAGGCACATAAAAGTTTCATGCACATTAGTAAGCCCAAAGGGCACTACAAAAAATCAATAATGCCCATACCTAGTTTGAAATTTTGTCATATGAGTGTTGTCATATTTAATGTCCACTTGATGGTACCTAGATCTTAAATCAATCTTGGAGAAGATTGTTTCTCCCCTTAGTTGATCAAATAAGTCATTGATCTATAGTAAGGGGTATTTATTCTTAATGGTTATCTTATTCAACTGCCTGTAATCAATGCACAATATAAGTGTTCCATATTTCATCTTCAAAGATAATATCGGTGCTCCCCATGAAGTCACATTTGGCCTTGTGTAGCCTTTGTCCAACATTTCTTTGAGTTGCAGCTTTAGCTCCATTAGTTATGGAATTCTCATTCTATATGGAACCTTGGATGTTGGGGCTACCCATAGCATTAATTCAATGGATAAATCCACTTCTCTATGAGGATGCACCCCTGAAATTTCTTTGGTAAATACATCTTAAAATTGGATCTCCATCTAGTAACATTGATATCATGCAACACTCCTTAACATCCTGCACAGAACCCCTGTAAAGGTCTTCCATGGCTTCACGTCGTGCACGTGATCTTCTAGAACCAATATAGATTTCTTGTTCCTCTACCTGTGGAGAATTAGTAATACCTTGAGACTATTGTTGTTCAACAATGTGTCTTTCCTCATGTTCATTTGACATATTTTGTGGTCAATTAAATGGAGTCTTCAAAAACATATCTTCATTTCTTGATCTTGAAATTATATCACTTTAATTATTGAAAAAAGAATCCCACCAAACTGAATCAGCAACATCAAAGTACTCATATGTATCTTTAATACATCTTTAAATTTCTTTCAAGAATTCAAAATAGTTTATATCTCTCCTATGTCTTTGTGCATTATGTAGTTAAAAAGATGATTGTCATAACAATACCTTTGATGCAAATCTTGGATGATTTGGAATGGGCTTAAAAAATGTTAAATCTGATGACGGCCCCCATTCCGCGATAGTTGAATACTTATTGCCCCATATAAGTGTTTTCCCATCAATTTTTTGATACAAAATTCATGTAATGTCATTAAGTTATTCAATGCATTTCTCCTCACCATGGGGTCCCATAATAAACCTTCGCATGTTAATAGTTTCTTCCAACACATGAAAAATAGGCTCTGGAATATATGATTTCTTAATACATTCAATTAATGATGGTAGGCTCCCAACATCCTTCCTCCTCGGTGTCACTAAAAAGTGACTAAACATCTAATCAATATGGTCATGAGTGTGCCCAACAAGAAGGAAACCAACCTTTACCTTTTTTAAAATTCCCAATTCAACGAGAATGTTAAGACATCCAAAAACAACTTGTTCTTTGTTTTCACTACTTGTGTTGTCTAATTGCAGATGCAAAAATTCAGGAAGAATACCAGACCAGTGAGAAACCACATCATGGATTATATTTGTAGTTATATTTTCATCATTATGAATAATTGGAATTGTGAAGTAAACCCTTGGCAACATCTTCCCATTAAATATCATACAACAAACTAAGTGAGACTGAATAAATTTATACTCTTGTAAATTTTTTGGTGTTCGTACAAAATGTGGTGGAAGTTTTTTCTTTTAGTCCATACCGTCAATTATCAAACCCAAATATTTATTTGCAATATCATAACACTTATTTCTATTCTTATACAATTTTTTCCTTTCACTTGTTTGTTGATTGTGATGCTCTTGAAGTGCTATGATAATGGAATCTGCAAATAAAATAAAAGAAACCTATTAATAAATATATTTCCATAGTTGATAACTATCAAATTTTTAAAAATAATGTTATGAATGCATACCTCTTTATGCCCCTTGACATTTATCCCTTTTTTATTTAAGAGAAGCACATGTACTGCAAACCCCCATCCTTGTATACTTAGGAATATGAAAATTGTTGAATTTGTTCTTCCATATCCTTGTAAAATATGAATATGTAATAAAATTATCATCTCCTTCAAAACCTTCGGCATATTCTTACTATAAATTGTAGATTTCTCATCTTGAAAAACTATTTCGAATATGCATTATGTATTTCTTTGGCATACACTCTCCATGCTTTGAAAATAAGCCTTTCATCCATGACATTGCAGTATTTGCTAATGGCCCAACCTCTCATCTATAACGTACTTCTGAATAAAATGTGGTATCTTTTTCCAGTCTTTCATGGATTCTTCACAAATGAAAATTACTAATTGAATGAAACATTTTGAAATCCTTTCTGCAGAGAAATACATTCCCACTATGAAAATCATAACCTGCTAGTGTTGATTGCATGCAACCCACTAATTATGAATTTTGCATGCTTTTATTCATTGACAAATATCTCTTCCTTTTCTCCAAAGAAAAATTTAAATCCATATGTTTCAAGTAATCCTTTCAACAACATTCACTTGAAATTAGATCACCGACAAAACTTCTTCTTGTGAGATATTCTTTCCTAAGCCTTTTAGAACTGAAACAATTTTTATTGATATGAAGAGGTCTACTCCTACTCCTATATACAATATTTTCTTGCAATGTCTCCATCATTTCATTATCCTCTGTAGAAGAATTTTCACCATCATTAGGAGGAATGTTATCCTCACTATGATTATTCTGAACATAGTTAGCAAATTCATCACCATCATTTCTTGGAAAATATTCATTACCATCCACACTTTGAAATTCTTCACTACCATCATCTATTCCTAAATCTAATTAACACATTTTCTAAGATATGATATTCCTTGTACTTTTCACTTTCTAACTCTAGCTATATTTTTTACCTTATTTGTTGATATTTTCCATCACGGCATTCTACATTTTTAATTATATATTCAATGTTAGTTCCATAAGAACTTACGATCGTCACATGGCACCGTTGTACTCTCATTGTGTGTGTATCAACAACTCAATTTTCTGTCCTTTTTGTACTTGATTTCAAAATCAAAAAAATACTTCATCCCTCCTTGATCAATCATAAAATTAATCTCCTACCAAGGAGATAATGCCTCTACATTTTTAATGTGAATGATGGAAGCCAACTCTAGATAGTGGGTTACATATTTATGCTTATGTTCATTTAACTTCCATGATTCATAACAAATCATTTGGCCTTCTTGCATCAAGACTCCACCAAGTCCCTCTTTTCAGGTATCTATGAAAACCATGAAATCCTCATCTAGATTTTTTATTCTTCACTAGTGCATTGGTAAGAAATTACTTCAGTTTATCAAAACTTGCAACACATTCAGCTGTCCATTCAAACTTATTCCCTTTATTTTATAAGGTAGTGATTGGATAACTAGTCTTGGAGAAGTTCTTGATGAATATTCTATAGTAACCTACCAATTCCATAAAGTATATAATCTTGGTCATGTTCTTCTATGTTTTCCATTCCATGATAGCCTTGATCCTTTCTAGATTAACTCCCTCTTTTGTGACTGGAAGAAGTCGCATTTTCTAAGATTTGCATAAATCTTATGTTCTCTTAATAGTTGTAATAGGACTAGTACAAAATGGCTAATTAATTACTAAAAAAATGACGAAGATTTTCGTATAAACGAATATTTTTGAGTCGGTGACCAATAGTAGCTAATTTATAGTATCTTATAGCGCGACCAACTTTTAGTTATTTTTAGCTTAGTCATTTATTGGTTGTCTCAATTTTGTCTTCTAGTAGTATATTTAGTTATAAATTTAGTCATTGATTTAGTCATTAATTTCCACAATTAATAACCAAATATACAACGAAATATATTACTAAATGATCGCCCGAGAAAACAATTAATGACTAAATAAATATGACCAAAATGTTGGTCGTGTTATAAGATGTTGTAAATTAGATACTAATAGTCATATATATGCAAATTTTAGTCATCTTTTGAAACCAATTAATGACTGGAGAAATATGACTAAATTTTGGTTGTGTTATAAAATACTATAAATTAGCTACTAATAGTCGTATATATGCAAAATTTAGTCCTCATTTATAATCACAAATTTATCATTTGCACTAGTCATTTATCCTTTTTTCGTAGTTTCATATTTATTATATAAATGACTAATTTAGTAGTTTATATTCATTTCATTTACTTTCATTAATAATCATTATAGATTACTAATTTAGTTGTATATTCGTTTTATTTGTGTTTATCATTAATCAATATAGACTACTAATATAGTAGTTTTAAATTGATTTTATGTGTTCATTACTAATCAACATAGATTAATTAATATGATTTTGCAACTAAAATTCAAAAAATGCCATACAATGTGCATGTTCATCTTATATGAAAACGCAAAGTTGCATATGTTAATTACAATACTAAACAATATCAAGTGCAACTATAAATAATTTCAACCACATAAATTATATTATATGAAATGTTAAAGTATTAAAATATGAGTTTCCAACTTAATATTGGTTGGACTACAATTTACACATGAAATGATGTTTCATCACTTCAAAACATTATCACTATGTTGCCAAGGCATCGCAGGTGAATTCACCAACTCTGGAGACTTGACCATCAGTCTCTCTGTGTGTTTCTTATGTGGGATATTGAATCTAAGGGTATCACTAGATCGGTTCTTGTCTCTCCCTATTTTTGCATTTTTCGCTCCAATGTTATTGCTCTAAGCTTCTTTCTTCAATTCCTGCTTCTTACCATCAATACCAAGTTCCTTTTTTGAAAACAAAAGAAGGTACAACGCAGAGTGTAAGACATGAATAAAATGAAATCTAGAATATAAACTAAAGTAGACTATAAAAATTTTATATGACATATACCTCAACATCAGCAATGTCAAAGCCATTTTTCCCCATATAAGTAAGAAACTTGAATAAGTTTTCTTCAGTTGGGCATTAGTGGCCACTATAATGTGGCCAAATGACCTGAATAAACAAAAAAAAAATGTCACCATATAAAATAACACCTTAATAACTTAGTATTCAACCCTATTACTCCACCTTCAATGAAATCTTAGGCACAATCATGCCAACTAAGTTACATGCTAAAAATCTCAAGTTATAGATAACTTGTGAAAACAAATAATTTGAGGTGTGATGTTTAATCCTTGTCATTTTATTTGCAACAACATTTCATTTTCTAATGCATGAACTTGGTCAAGTATATAAACAACATGTGCTCAAATAACAACATGAAAGTAAACTTTTCTGATAGTCATGAAATTTTTTTAACACAAAATGGCTATAAGGCTTTCAATTAATATCATGTAATACTAATTTCATATTCAAGCTTTGGTTGTTGTTTAAATGGGCATCATACCAAGTATTTTCAATTTAATTGTTAAAAGACAAAACAAAATCAAAGGAAATGTTCAAAATACAATCAAGAGAGGATATCATGGATTGGACATTGCAATTATAAAAAATCTGTTTACCTATTCACCAATGTCTTATCTAGCATTCCTAAAACATTTTCTTGCCCAAAATAAACATGAGTCGGTGAAAGAATCACAACATTAAAAACCATAGGAATCCCTACTAGAAACATTTCCAAAGTCGATGGCTTAGGTGCTTGAAGGATCTCTAACAACAAATTAATAATATCAATACATGCTATGAATTGTCTCCCCATCCTTTTCCCAATCACATTTCCTTTAACCTGCCCACAATAGAGTCAAGTAACAATCAAACGAAGGCATTGACATTTGTTTTTATCTTTCATATCTATAAAATTTGAATCTGATTTGTTTCAAGAATATATTAATTCATAATTAAAGTCTTCCTGACATATCAGAAGGTATCAATCAAGCATGACATCAAAAAAATCAACCTCAATGAGGTCCTCAAACAATTTCTACAATATCAATATTTTTCTTGCTATGGTATCTTGGGTAAAAAATAAACATATCTACAAAATAAAATTCCTTATATTACTTATCTTCAAACTTTGAATATGGTGTATTCTTAGGTATGTTTTTAAGATGTTCCTCCGCCTTTACCAAAATGAAATGTATCTTGGTTAAACTCTATATCCTTTCATTCATCATCAATCTCTGCAAGATAAATGTCACACATCATTCTTTCCCATTTCTCAACATGCTACATATGATAAATTTAAAGTCACATAAAACTAAGAGCAAACCCTTTTCTAACCAAAACAAATAAACAAGCAATGCCTCTAATAAAACTTCATTCTAATATAAGCAAATGAAAATAGAGTGGACCATTTTTGCTGCTTGACTTTACCTTTTTTTGTTATGAAAGTGCTCGAGATTCAGGAATCAACAAATGTGATGGAAGTTATAAATGTGAAAAAAAATTATGTTGACCTTCATAAACTTCTTGAAGCAGTCTCTTGCAACTTTTCACCTAGCCTTTGATCCACAATAGGAAACTTAATATGAACATCCCCATCATGATTAAGTGTGCCATGTTCTTCTAGAAGATTAGTTGATCCAAATTCCATTACTTTGGGCTCTGAACTAGACCTTGAAAATTGGTTCATTCTAAATTCTCTCCACGCACTTGTTTAACTTTATGGGTGGGCCTATATTGACTTAAAGAACAATTTGACTTTTTCCATCACCCATATCTTTTTTCTCTTGGAACGACATAAATCTTATTTGTGGTGGGTTTGATTTAGAATATGAATGATCCAGATTTAAACAAGAACACAAAAAATTACAGATATAGTCATACATATAGAGATGCAGCAGAAATAATACTTCATTTCATTACTTTAAAATATTGAAATATGCTTACAAACAGAAATGGAAATAAACTAGCTAGGGCGATTGTAGCTTATCTCTGAGAAGAGATGTGGCGGCTACATGCCTCTCAACTATGTTACAATGAGGCTCGAAGGCCTATTTATATTGTTGAGAAACAATGGAAAACCCTAAAACATCCAAAAACCTAACCCTAGAAGATGAAACGCCAAACTATGGGCCCCGTTTGGGTAAATTGGTACATCAACTTCCTGGGGTCATAACTTTGGCATACGATCTTTGTTTGACGTGCACAATATCTCGTTAGAAAGATATATCTGAGAACTAGAACTTTGGGAAGAGAAACATTGGTTCATGCTTCCACGTTGCACCCCGTTTTCCCAAAAAAACGTCGTTTAGGGCCTCAAAATGGCTCCAGAAGTTCAGGACCCGAAAAACTGCTAAAAATAGTAAAATGTGCTACAATTAAGGAACTAAAAATCTAAAAGAAATAATGGTGGGGCTCTAAGTGGACTTGGAGAGTGGCCACCAATATTCACCTGGATCATTACTCCCCCATTAGGAAGTAATGGTCCCCATTGGGTTGAGTTCCTCCATGAGATTAGGAAACTTCTGTTGAACTTGGTCACTAGTGAGCCACTTGCCCTGGTGAAGGAATTGGCCTGCTTTGACAACTCGATACAGTTGGGTATTCTGATGGCGAGTGTGCTTGATCTATGTGTCCATGATCCGATCAGTTGTAGCTTCTTTCATGTAATCTAGATTTAACTCTGTGGGTGTGAGCTGTTTTGCAATGTTGGATTTGTCTAGTAATGGTGGAAAGTATGGTGGAAGGTGGTCCACAATGAAAACTGGGTGCAAGCCAAGGAATGGGGGAATTTTGAGCTCAAATGCATTGTCTCCCATAGCCTTGCTAATGGTGTAAGGACCATATCGAAGTGGTCTAAGTTTCCGATAGGCTCCGGTAAGGCATTCCTTTTGCAAATACAACCAAACTTTGTAGCCCACCTGAAACTTGTGTGGTACTCGATGTTGATCATGTCACTGCTTGTACTTGGAATTTGATTTTTCCGAAATGTCGTGGACCTACTGGTGAATATGTTGGATGTGCTCAATGATTTTTTTTTACTTATCTATTTCGGACTGGACATGAGCCGAATCTGCGTGAGTAGTTGCAAATGGCATGGCCACATCAATGGGGCATAGTGGCTGGAATCCCAAGCCCACCTGAAAAAGGATGGTGGCTAGTTGAGCTGTGGAGAGCCCTATTGTAGCTATGTCGAACATAGGTTAGGCTCTCATCCCATGTCTATGGATGCTTTGAGTTGTACATACACAGAATGTGTACGATCATCCTGTTAGCAACCTTTGTTTGGCCATCAGTTTGAGGATGGAAGGTTGTGGACTTAGTGAGTTTGGTTTCCAACATTGACTAGAGACTAGAGCAAAATGTACTGAGGAACCTATTGTCTCGATCTAAGATGATAGACTGTGGGATCCCAAAGTGTACCCACACTCGTTCAAAGAAGAGTTTAGCAGTGGCTTCTGTTGTGATATTCTTCTTGCAGGCCGCCATAATGGCCATCTTCGAGAATCTGTCGATGACCACAAAAACACAGTCGTTTCCATGCTTAGTATAAGGAAGGCCCAACATGTAATCCATGGAGATGGATTCCCAAGGTTGACTAGGAGTAGGCAACGGGGTATAGAGGCCTTGCTTCTTGATGGTCAATTTGGCAATGACACAGGAAGTGCATGATCTGATGTACTCCTTGACATCCTATCAAAGATTTGACCAATAGAAATACTTCTGCAATACTGCCACCATTTTCTCAACCCCGAAATGCCTAGCAGCCCGACTATAGTGTGCTTCCCAAATCATCTTGGTACGCTCGCTTGAAGGAACACAAAGGTGACCTAGGTAGCATAACAGGGCATCCTGGAGGTGAAAATCTGGAACATGCTGACCCTTCAAGAGTTTTTGGTATGTGGTAGGTGATATCCTGACTTCAAATCAATCTTAAATATTTTTCCCCATTCAGTTGGTCCAAGAGGTCATCAATTTGTGGGATTAGGTACCTATTACAAACAGTGATCTTGTTCACCGCTCAATAGTCAATACAGATTCTCCAAGTCCCATCCGTCTTCTGTACCAACACGATTGGGCTCCCACAGGGTGATGAACTCGGAAGGATGTGACCTTTCTGTAGCAACTCCTGAATCTGCCTCTTGATTTCATTGTTCTCCATAATGGAGCACCGATAGATTGGACCATTAGGCAGTGGCACACCTGGGGTTAGATCAATCGAGTGCTTGACCTAGCAGTGTAGAGGAACCCTTGCAGGGGAGGTGAAGATGTTCTTGTACTCCTCCACAACCTTGTCCATCTGTAGTTTTCGTGTGGAGGGGCCATGTCTGGAGGTCGTGGCCACCGTCTTCTTCTTTCCTTGAGGGCGTATCATCAGGAAAACAAATTTCCCAGTTTTGGAAATGATCTTGCTGCATTATTTTGCAGTAACCAAATAGATGGTGGTAGGTGGTGCTACCTCTGGTATCATGTACAACTTATTTCCCCAAGTAACAATAACAGCATGGGGCCTTGATTGATACATAGCATGTTGCTTCCACAAGTATGGTTGTCCTAATAATACATCACAAACATCAAGGGGAGAAACATCACACAATACCTCATCCGTGAAGGGATTGATGTTGTATGGAAGGTGACATTGTTGGTTCACGCGCAGATCCCATCCTTGGTGAAGCCACCTGATGGTGTACAGTTGTGGATGTGTTGTGGTTAGTAAGCCCAACCGCTTCATGACCTCTACCGAAATCAGTATCTTTTAGTTCCTGCTGTTGACAATGAACTATAGCGGGGAGCCCTTTACCCACATCTGGGAGTGGAAGAGACGCTCCTCCTCCTATGGATCTTCAGGTTCCTCCTTCTAGATCTTCATGGTGGCAACGGTGGCGTTGGGCTCCGCATCGATAATCTACTTCCCTTTGTCATTCCCCTTGTTGGGTTCTGACTCAGAGTCGGAAAATACATCTGATTCTAAAAGCTTTAGCTCAGCCACTAGTGATTGCTTGGCCCGACACTCACTTGTGTTGTGAGCGGAGCTCTTATGGAACTCACACTACTTTCCTATGTCCTTTTTTAGCTTCACGGCCCTATTATTTTCCTGTAGCTTTGATGGGTTGTCTTGGGTTGCCACGCCTTGGCTTCATCCTTTGTTTTGCAGTTTGGGTGCACCTTTCCCTTGCTTCAAATTCACAAATCCAAATTCTTGCTTCTTTTATTTAAACTTTTGCTCGATCTTGATGGCATATCGGTATGCCATGCTGAGTGAGGAGAATTTTAGGAATTATGTTTCTTCCTGGATGTACTTGTGTAGGTAGCCATGGTATTTGAGTACCAAATGCTGCTTCAAATCCTTGATATCCAACTTTGTGTGAAGGGTATGGAAAATATTGGTAAACTCTGACACGTCTTGGTCCCTTCACTGTTGCAGCATGGTCCACTTTATGTATTTATCCTCATAGTTACCAACAGGGTAGTACTACTCCTTGATGGCATTCCAGAATGAATTCCAAGTGGGTGCAGATGAAGACAGTGAGGTCGTAATTTCATCCTTCTTCTCGCAGTAGGTTCCCCACCAGTCCTTGCCATGGGAGCCAGCTTTGAGAAGAGAGAAAGTAATCTTTTCCCGGCCAGAAAAATCATGAATAGAAAAATACCCTTCTAGTATATTTAACTATTTATCTATGACGTCTGCATCTATCTGACCCTCAAATATGGAAAAGTAAAAGTTAACTTGTACCTTAAAGGGTGTGGCGCTTCTAGAGTAGCTACTAGAAGTAGATGTGTCACCCTTGGGTAGCCGCTGAAGGATCTAAGAAAAGTTGTCCATCATCGCGTTCCTTTGTCACTTGAGGGCCTCTTCGAGCAATATTTTGATACGATCTCCTGCCCCCTCATCTTTCTTTTCATCCGCCATGGGAGGTCGTCGGGATTTGCGAGGCTGGTCTTGCAAAGGGTCGATCAATTCAAGCCCTAACTCCTTATATCCCGACCTCGTTGGGGACATGCAAAGAAAGACAGCAAAAGAGAAAATTGCTCTGATACCACTGATCTAGATTTAAATAGGAACACAAGCAGATATAACCATACATATAGAGATGCAGCAAAAATAATACTTCATTTCATTACTGTAAAATACTGAAATATGATTACAAAAAAAAATGGAAATAAACTAGCTAGGGTGATGGTTGCTTATCTCTGAGAAGAGATGTGGCAGCTACATGCCTCTGAACTGTGTTACAATGAGGCTCGAAGACCTATTTATTGTTGAGAAACAATGGAAAACCCTAAACATCCAAAAACCTAACCCTAGAAGATGAAACGCCAAATTGTGGGCCTCGTTCGGATAAATTGGTACATCAACTTCTCGGGTCGTAACTTTGGCATATGATCTTTGTTTGACATGCACAATATCTCGTTAGAAAGATCTATCCAAGAGATAGAACTATGGGAAGAGCAACATTAGTCCATGGACACATGTCGCTCCCTATTTTCCCAAAAAATGTCGTCTAGGGCCTCAAAATGGCTCCAAAAGTTTAGGACCCAAAAAAACTGCTAAAAATAGTAAGTTGTGCTACAATTAAGGAAACTAAAAAGCTGAAAGAAACAATGGTGGGGGTCCAAGTGGACTTGGCGGGTGGCCACCAATATCCACCTCAACCAATGAAGGCATTATCCATAATGAAATTTATGAGCGATGACCTTGAGAAAAAATAATTCCTTCAGACATAGGATGGCTTGAATTCATGAAACGTGTTCGTAGCATAGGTTTGAAAAGCACATCAGGCAATGTCTGTTGATGAATTGACTGTTCATCCAAATTTGGAATTTGTTCTTTGGGAATGGTCTGTTGATGAGAAAATTGCTCCTTGAGATGAGACACCTTCTCATGAGGAAAAGTCTGTTGATAAACAACATCTTGAGGCAATTGTTCATTATAATTATGACATGTTGAAGAGAGAAAATCTATGTTATTTAGTAAAGGCTATGCACAAATGTTAGTAATTTGGTACAAGGAAAGACATGGGAAGAGAGGGATTTGGGGAAATTCCATACAACTCTTTTTCCAAATGTGACACGTGAGGATGTATGCTTATTACACAACTATATTTAAGAACATGCACTAATTTGAAGGAAAGGCTATTTTGGATGTAGGCAAAGGAAGTGTTAATTTGGAAATCTAGTATGCGCAAGATGATGTAAGGAATGTTTAAGTTGTTGAAGCAACAAAAATGTTAGAACATGTATGTCCACATGTAATCAGCAATGGTGTTAGCCACATTGTTGATGGAAATGAAGGATCTATGGAGGATTTCATGTTTCTTGGAAAGTTGATGTCATTATCTCAAAGTGGATGGTGTATTCCTGTATACATGAATCCATGTTTCGGTGATACATAGACATGATCAATTTGTTAGGTTGCCTATAATCATGGAATCTATGTGTACACTTAGTTCTCATTATTGTTGTTGTAGTCACATGGTGGCCTTGTTGCATTCAATAGCTACTGAAGTTACATGTTGATAAATGAACTGATGCATTGGATATAGTTTAGTTATTGATTTTGGATTGTGAATTTGAGTTTGTGAATTGAAAATGTTAGAAGGGAGAATTCTCAAAGCTTCAATTTATAAATTTTATATTGTGTTGCTTCTTTCACTTGCCCAGTGCACTAGGGGTAAAGTGACCCACAACCCCTAAATTGGAGACAACTATGGCCATTAAGCATCATTGCTTTTCCTACACTAGTTCTCCACATAGTACCATGTTGAGGGCTCTTAAGAGGAATCAATATATTTGGGAGTGTCCAAATGCTTGAAGAGAAAGTTTTTTCAGATTTACATGGAAAATATTGTACATGATCTCTTTGATGTTCCTTCTTTGAATCATCATACCAAGAGAGGCAACATCATTTAGGACTTGCAATTGAAAATCACCATGAGAACTAATTTGGATTTTTTTGAGATAATATGGCTTTCCAACCATTGAAGCAAATTTTTTATGAGGCTTTAAATGAAGACCTTCAAACTATCATGCAAAAAAGTTTCCAAGCCACCTTTCTAGCACTAGTACTATACCACATATGAAAAACAACAATACTTTCCACATTGGAGCCCAAAATCCACATTCAGGTCCTTTCCCAGTAGGCCCAGTGTTAAAGCAATAATAAATCAAATGCTTTAGATATTTACACATTCTTATTTGGGGCATAACCCGATATACTTATAATGATACATACTACTTAACTTCCCTACATGTTAAAATGTATATTGTAATTTGTCTACCAACTAGAAAGTATCTACATTTCTGAGTTAAAAATTGGATATCTACATCGACAACTATTTTTGTTAGGCACAAAATTTCACAACATAAATGGAAATCATTTCAAAAACATTACTTCTTACGCTCCTTTGTTGTGAGTGTCTTCATAGGCTTCATATTGAAATTGTAATCAAGATGAAGATAATTCAAGTTCTTCTGGTGAATAATAATTTTCAACATATTGTAACCTTGTCTACAAACTTGAAGCCCAACCTCTACCCAATCTAGCTTAGTTGTCTAGAAAATGTTGGTAGCTTGAAGGGAATGAAACAAGTATTTCTTCTTTTGATCCTTTGGAGTCTTGTGATGAATTTCATTCAACATATAACATTTTGGGAGCTTTTGATGGCTCATACGAACCTTCATTAGATATGTGGAGGGGCTACATGACATGAAGCATTCAAGGAATCAAATCCATGGCACATGCACCACAACTAAAGAACACAAAGAACATTAATATGTTTCATGCATCATAAAATTGCATACCACTATTCCTTGTACCAGTTAGAAACAAGAGGAATATCTTTCTCTCGTTGCATAAGACCTGATTGCATATTGAATTGATGTGGAGCAAAAAATAATGCAATACGAACAATTTTTGTATCTATGTAAATTGGTGTATGGTGCAACAAAGGTTACACACCTTCTGGAACAAAAAAAATCATCGTCATCATCCTCCTTGTAAGTTTTCCTCTCATGGAGATTATTCTTATGAAAATATGTTGGATGAATCAAAGGATCAAAATAAAATGTTGGTAAATCTAGATCTTAAGTTTTTATGTACATCACCATGGGACTATGATATACACAAAACTTAAATTTCTTAGGCCTATTGTTGTAGAGATGAGGAAATGAAATTTTGTACTCTATATGAAGTGGAGAGTGGATAATAAATTTATTACTATCATTGAAATCATTCCAATTTTCATCACCCTTCTCCATATATTGGTACAAAGGATCAAACTTTGGCCCTCATGTTGTTAAAATAGACATGTCAGTAAAAGTTTGAACTGATTGCAACAATAAAAGTTATGACAAGAGAAAACAAAATAGATGACCAAAGATTAACCCAACAATTTCCTGGGCATTGGCTTCATAATACCTAATATGCACATGTTCAATGCTTTTGTTTTGAAAAATGACTCCATATCAAAGAGATAGAAATAGTTTTTATCAATCAAGTTATAAAGTAGTTGTCCTGCAAGACAATGCAAAGTTGTCATGATGGGAAGTGATAATTGCAACCTTCTATAACTAGGCCCATTTATAAGTCTTGTTTTCAACTTTTCACTATGGGCTTGTTGACATAAAACCATGTGTATGCAACAAAATCTTCTTCTTCATACAAATCCAACCAAATAGGTTCAAGAGGGTCCACATCTAACAAATTGTCTGCATAATTTAAAGGAGGTTCCTCTTCATCAAATGGTGGAAAAAGCATTCTTTTAAAATGTAACTTGTCTCTTTTTTATCTCCGCATTGTAATCCACATTATACCCCACTGCAAGCAAGCTTCCAATTAGGCACCATAATTCATCATAAGACTAAAAAAAGCAATAACATAATCCAAATGTCAAAACAACATGAACTTTACATATGCCATATATATGGGCTCAACAACCCATAGTATTTAATTAGAAAAAATGATAGCCCCAATTACATGATAGAATACCTTCATATCTTGAACCTGAATAGGAAACATTCATCAAATATAGAAAGCATAATGCACCAAATGTGCTCCTCTATTTCCATAATAGGAAACTAAATAATATAAATATACACAAGGATTATAGTTTAGCAAATATATATTATGATAACGATTAGTTACTAATTAATGGGTCTCATGAGAAAGGAATTTTATTTTTGGATGTCTCCTATTGTGAGCCTTTATGATTTGTCATCTAGTCATAAAAGTCAAAGAGAGTCAATGTCATGTATGAAGAACCCTTCTTGGGAATGTTAGAAATGTATATAATTCAATAAGATTGTCAAGTAGCCCTCCAAAACAAACACGAGTGATCCTTCTTCAAGTCGGCTTCAAGATGAAATATAGAACTCATATTGGTTGACTTAAATTGGAGACACAACTCTTCATATGGTCATATTGACTAATATACATGGACAAACTACTGTAAATAGGCAGCTTGACCTATTCCATAGTCAAGAAATTCATATCACCTCCGAAATTCGGTGGCTAATTAGAGAGACAAGTTCGGTGAAGGAACTTGGATAAGGGTACAGGAACTCGGGCTAATTACAAATATAATTTCATATAGCAATTTCAAAGACAAGTATTTCGGTGAAGGAGCTCTAATATATTACATAGATAATAACAGTGAACAGCTAGGATGCAATTACAGTGAGATGATATTACAGTGAATAGTTTGAATGCTATTACAATAACTACAGGTCTCAGTTCACTTACAGTAATGGTCTCTATGCTCTTACAATTTCAATTCAATTATAGTGGATCTTATCACAGCCTTAGTGCTATTTCAGTGGAGATATCTCAGTGCTACTACAACAAGTGATCTCGATATTGCCACGACAAATAATTTTGGTGCTACCAATAGAAGAGAGGCCAAGACAAAGGGGCTAAATTCAAAAAGGAAGTAGTAGAATTCTAGAATGAAGGCTGGAAGTTTTGAAGCTAAAGAATATCGAAGTGGAAGAGGAGTTGTATCTTGGTCGTGGAGTGGCACAAAGGTCAAGGGTCTTGGTCTTGGTATTCGTCAATTGGAATCTCTATATGAATAATTTGTGCAGTTTTTCCTCTCAAAGAGTGAGAGGTTTTGGCCCTGGATGATAGCTTACATCCTTTGTCTCTTGTCAATCTGGAAGGAAGAAAAATCCTCCTAAAGGTTGGGATCTTGTACCAAGGAAAATGGCCCAATTAAAAATAGTTTTTGATGCACAATGCTTCTATTATTGTTGTTAATGATGCCCACTGATGCCACTGTTGTTGTTGTTACACTTGTTCCCACTGTTCCATGCTTCTTTCAACTTGCCACTATACTTTTGTACGCAATCGTTGCTATCACTTTCCCTGTGCCATGAAATTTCCTCTTCTGCACTTCACAAGTCTCACCACTACTGTTGTTTATCCATTTTCTGCTATCTCTTCTACTCTCTTGATGCTATTGATTATGACCATTGTTGTTTCATGACCCTTACTTCTACTTAAACCTTATTTGTGTCAAATCATCAACATAGATGCCCTAGATTCATCAGCAAATTCTTGGCATACTTATCCAAGACACTGCCACACTGCCTCTATAATTTCACTGTTTACTTGAGTTCCTTTAGTTCCTGAAATTTTACTTCTTGCATACTTCAAGCATAAGCATGTTGTCATGGGATTTTCTTATTACTTCATGTGTCAAATAAATCATGCTTCCAAATTAACATTTGTTAATGTTTTAACTGTTATACATATGGGGTTGTTTGCACTATGATGATCTTCCAATAGGTCTCCATATCTAGACAAACCGAGCTTTAGGGTAATGAGACACATAGTGCCATTGCTACAATATCAAATATTTTCCACAATGTCATATCACTGCTATAGATTATGGATGGATGAATGTTTGCCTTACATTCAAAAACAATCTTAAAAAAAATTGTTTATATAGAATTAAGGCATACAATTAATTCTTGATACTTGTAATACTGAACAAGATCTACCACTAAGGATTCACACTTTAGATGAGGATGATCTCGTATTGTGCTATAAACATATCATCAACTATGAATCATTTTTCATCATAGGATGAGAAGTTTGATCTTGACATCATGAAACGATTTCCATTAGTTTAGTTACAGGTGCCATCCAAATATAATTTTTGAAGAGATATTACTATGCCATCAGTGAAAAGGCAAAGTCAATTTTTGACTATACATTCCAATGTTGGATATGACTGAATAATAGACAACCATTGCATGGAATAATTAATTGGTCAAAGACAACTTCAGATATATTTGACAAAGCAATGATTACAGTTAAAAATATTCTGATTTCAAAACACATTCTCAAGATCCCTTTACGATCAATGTACTTCAGATGGATTCATAATTTTTTAACTTCATGGTGAGCATTAATATAGAAACAAAACTTGAGACGTTAAAATGCGTAGTACTTAGATAAGGTGGAAATATTATGGAGTGATGATTGGTATTGATTGTTGTACAAGAGAGAAAAAAATAGTAGCCACCTTCAATGAAACCCCAAGTCCAACAAGTCCCAAAAGCAAAGATTTTGAAAACCAAAAAAAAAATCCCATAACTTCTCCAGATTAGGTTGGAACATAACTTCTCCTATACTCAACCCTCAGATGACCCAAAGGGCATAAAACCAAAGTGGTAACCAAAAAAATTGTGAAAGAGACCCAACTGCCAAGTTATTTATCTGTTGTTCCTACACCTCCAAAAATCTGTGTATAATAGTCTATTTGGGGAGCAATGTTTGGGTTTTGCAAAAATCTGTGTATAACAGTCTACTTGGGGAGTCGAAATTGGGTTCTACTTGAGGGATAAGGACTTATAAGAAAGTGGAGCTTCTGGGAGACTTTGTAGTTGCTAGAAGCAGGTATGCTTGCTAGTGTATTTATCATGTTCCAATCTAAATCCTAGTGCTCTGTAACAACTATTTACTAGACTTTGTGCCATTTTATTGACTGTTGTCATAATTTTGAGTTAAAACATAAATAAAAAAATGCTCATTTCCTTGACATATGGCATATATCCATGGTATTTTCTAGATGAATGTTTGTAAAATATATGTTAACATCCTATGTTATCTCATTTGGAACCAAAGTAGTGAAAGTAAACCTACAACACTCTGACATCGAACCTTTTGAATAAATGCTTCATCGAAAACATTTCATAAACTAAGAAAACTCAGTGCTATATTGGAAAAATTATTTTGGGGAATATCACACTTACAAATTTAACTGTGTAGACCTAGTGAATGGTTAAGAGGTATATGATGTCGATGGGAAGTTGGTTCCCTCTATGTTCTAAAGAGGGCAGACCCAAACTTTGGTTGCATCACCATTGTTAACATCTAGAGGCCTCTATTACCCTTCATTTGTAAAATATATTGATGTAAGGTGAAAATCAGACTTCTTTTAGCTCACGCAGTTGTCAAGGCATATGAATATTTTTGCATGAAGAGCAGACCAAATGACCCAACCCTCGTTGAATAATGTTGGATTGGGCTTCTCCAAAATCATACAATTCTACATATGTGTGTGTTGTCAAAGGAGTACATGCTATTTCTGGATGGAACTCAATAAATATCCATTGGATCAGTTGTGCTACCATATCTACATGAAGTCAGACCAATTATTCTTCAATATAGTGCTTTAGATGTAACCCAACAAAGTTTGGGCATGGAAACCATTACACCCAAAATACCAAAGAAATGAATTCACTGGATACCAACACGTCTAGTTGTGTCAAGGTTCAATTAGGAATAAAACATAGGCAAAGATTCAAGGACCTCTAAATGGAAAGAAAATGAGCTTCTAATTCCAACTGGGTTTTAACAATTAAGGAAAAGATAACATCATATTGTTTCAGACTAAAGTAAAATTAAATTATCTAGGTAAAGCAACAATACCTGTGAAACCTCAAGAATGCATTCCAAATAGAAGTAAGTTGGCTCCTCAATGCTTGGAATCCTTCTAGCATTTCCACATTGGATACCAATGGCTAGTGCACTTTTTTGGACTCAAATGATCCACTGTCTTGCTCCAAAACAATTGTACAAGAGGAATAAAAATAATGGTACATAATTATACAGCCTCATAACTGTGCATGTAAACACATTTGATTATACTATATATTAATCACATAAAATGTCAACCCCCATCCTAAATATACTTCGGAATACATACACAAAGGAACCCTACTAGATAATGAAAATTGGTATCTTTACCTCTGAGGCACTGCTTGACACATCTATTGATCCTTCCAACATTGACTTCTCATTTTCAGTAACCTCATCATTTCCAAAACCCCTCAGATGTCCATTAAGTTTCTTTTTAACTAACTGTATAATCAAATGTTTTGTTTTATCCAGATCATCAATTCATTGATTAATTTCCTTGCCAAGATTCTGCAATTTATCAAGAATAATAACCTAAGACGTGCATAGTGCTTTCCATAAGGCAATATCTTTGGTATCAATGTCAAGCTCCCCAGTGATTAGAGCCTGCCATCTCAAAAAAATGCTTGTAAGATGTCATTAGAGTAACAATATTTGTTTACCATTTAAGATAATTAAACAAGCATAGAGTGCATCATAATGAAATAAAGCATGTTACCAATGGTGAGATCTTTATAGAAAATGTGAATTTGATCTGACATTATGTTAATATCCATTAATTGTTTCTTTTCTCCATTAGAATAAAAAGGAAAATGGTACAAATACAAACATAGAATATATGCATGCTTTCTTTCATCCTTGACGAAATTTTTAACCCATAGAAAACAACTTAAAAAAAGAACTCACGGAATTTGATATTATGTGTCACCACATTGAGCAAATTCTGCACTCTGGAATCTAAGTAAAGCAACAATACCTATGAAACCTCAAGGATCACTAAAACTAAAAATTCCAAATTTCAGCAATACTATACCTAAACCTACAAACACATACTACTGATAAAAATAGCAAACATGAAAATTTGAATGCTCAAAACAACATCACGGATTTTCACTTTATAGAATATGAAGAAAAACAGGTACAATGAATCTAAATGCATGCACAATACCACCTCTAATGGCAATATTAACTCCTAACCCTAATACACCTTCCTCACAGGGATAACCAAGCAAAATAAGGTGCACCTCTACATACAGATAGACTAAGGCATGGAAACATGCACCCACCTAGAGATTTGTCCCCCTTCACTACGTTAGGAATCCAAGTGCACAAGTGCCAGTACAAACTTGAACTGCACCCTCTAACTATACATGAAACTTCTAAATAAAGAAAAAGACAGATTTTGAAGTGAACTGTTGAATGTGGAAAAAGCATCTAAAACTGGAACTAGACTGCACATGCATGTTTTTGGCATCCACACACAAGTAAAATTACACATGCATACAAAAGCATCTAAGCTACACAAGTAAAACTAACACTCCCTTTTAGCAAAGAATGTGTTCTCCATTACACAAAGCCTCTCCTTGAACATCTCAAATTTCCCCTTTGCCAAGGGCTTGCTCCTGGTATATAGAACATGTTAATCTGTAGGAATGTACTAAAAAATCATTACTCCAATTTGAACCCTATCTCCAATAAAGTGGTACAAGCACCATATATCAATATGCTTGGACTGATCATGAAGCATTGGATTCTCAAAGATTTTGATACAACATTGATAGCCATATAGATCATAGTAGTGTCCAAAGTATATCTTTCAAAATAAGCTAATAACTTGTGAAGTTAAATGGCTTCAAAACTAGAAGAGTTGGTTGCCATGTACTCTGACTCTATTGAACTAACTTCCATTCAAACTCGTTTCATGTTAAACAAGAAAACCATACACAAACCCAAACAAAAGCAACACCCTGAAGTACTCCTCTTATAACTAGCACTACCTACTCAATCAAATCTATAAACCCTATGCAATATCAACTCTCCATCACCAAAATACCTTAAAATATTGGAAAACAAATTTTGCAACAACACAATGAACCTACTCGGGCTTCACCATATACTAGCTCACAGTGTTAACTACAAAACAAATGTCCAGTCTAGTATTCAACAAATACATGAGGAATCATATATGATCCCCATACAAAGTGAATCAATCAAATTGGAATCAGAATCAAAAAGGAAATAATCATAATCAAATGAAATCAAAATGAAATTGCCATGTTTTCCAGAAAGAAGAAAAGGAAATTTATATGATGGATGCAATCATCAAAAATGTATCTAGTTGTCTAGTGTTAATTTCCATATGGGATGGTGTATATAAATTCCTTTAAATTTTATTTCCAAGATGAGATCACTGATAATTTATTACCTCATTCTTTGTCTGCATTATTTTTTATATACCATCTTAGAATCTAGCCTTACATCCTCCCATTCATAGATACATAATACATTCCTTAGCAGTCACTAGCCATTTCTTACCAATTTTTATCAGCAACAAATTTATATGCTAGTGTATTCATCTAACCCTCTTACACTCACTCTGGGTGTGTGGCTACAGGGGTCAGCCCTTGAAACACATTAAAGTGGATATTTTTAGAATAGGTACCATTTTGTTGCCCAATCATATGATTGTCTGCTAGGTGCATTTTCTAGCAAGGGGGAATGCCCTTAGTAGATGGGGAGGCATTTCCATCTAGGATGTAGCCCAGAAAAATAAAAAATTAGAAATTGAAAAAAAAATAATCATAAGAAATAAAACAAAAATAATTACATAGAATGCCTCCCCATAATGAATTTCTGCTTTGGGAAGTGCATCCTCCCAATTTTTTTAACCATCTAGAAAAGAGTCAAGACAAAAAATGTCAGTGTTGAGCATAGAAATTTTTGAACTTGATCTAACTATTCTATATGCATTGAATAGTTTGGAGAAAAAATGTTATAAACTTGAAGGAAAAACAGGGCAAAGGGACCATGCAAAGTCTCCAAAACAGACCTGTGATAACCAACCCCAGCCTGAGGATGTTACCCAACTAAGTAGTTCAAGGATCCATTTGGGAAAAGACTTATGTAGGTGCCCATTATCTCCTCTTTTATGCTCTTCCTATGCCTTCCTTATTTTGGTATTCCATCTTTCATAATATTCAACAGTTTGTTTCATAATGACGTAAATTCATCCCTCAAACCATTTGGCATCATGGTTCCAAAAGGTTATTTTCTTTTGGTCTTTAGCTTCTTCAAAAATATCAATATTCAGTATTCCAAGGTGGTCCCTGGATTTTTGATAGAGATGGATTTTTAATGAAGTAATGATATGAAGGCTTTGATTTGTTGGAGTCTGTGAATTTGGAAATCTAAAGGAGGCCCAAATTGGACCACTAACTATACATACAACTTTAAAGTTTAGATGTAAACTAGTGAAGGCAACGAAAATAGTCAGGCAAATTCTAGTAATGGGCAAAGAGAAAAGCCCACAAATATGAAGGGAAAATAAAATGAAAGAAGGACCTTGTAGCTTGAAGAAGGTTCAGAAGGACAACCCTGATGAAAAAATAAAAGAATCCAGAAACATGGAATAACCTCCATGCTTTGCTAAATTCCCTCATATGAAGAAACCAAAGGAAGAATCTACTAGACAACCCTAAGAATCCAAAGAAAACTTGAATCACATTCCAATGGGCCTGTAACATTGAAATTTAGCTCAACAACCCCCCATCATAAAAATGGGAGTGAAGTATTCTCCTAGATAGTCGAGTGAATTTTTGACACAAAGAGGAAGATTGAAAAGGAGGGATGAAAACATGGAAAAAGAGATGAATCGACCATTCTTAATTGATGAAGATGATCAAAATATAGAAAATCAACAAACAACAACTATATAAAATGATACCAATGCAGGCCTAGAAGTGTAGATTGAAAAATTAGATATTCCCTCAAGATAAAGAAAAAGCGATGAATCCTGGGATTTCTCCCTCAAGAGAGGTAGTTGTCAATAAAACTCCCTTGGGAGGAGTAAAACGATATCACAATTCTAAGAAGTTTGATTCTGATAAGGAGTTGTGCCACCATAAATTTTTGGAAATCAAAAATTATGATCTACAGTTAGTCCTTGTATAACCTTCTCGAGGAATACAAATTGAAGTTGAAAAGAAAAGACGAAAACAAATAGTAGGATCAAGGATAATTTTCCTCATTATTAATTGACATTATTTCTTCAATGTAGTTGATGTGTATCTTAAATTTGTATCAATATGTATCTTATGGATATTTATGAATTATTGGATGTTTTTAAATAAATTTCTTTTATAAAATGGTCTATAAAGTCATTTCTGAGTTGAGGGCAGTGAAATGAAACACATTCTCCCTAAGATCATTTCAGAAACCCATTGTGGACTTGTTAAAGGTCAGAACATATAAGATAGCATCACAAAAGTAAATTGGTTTGGAGAATTATATATCTATATATCGTGAGCTTAAGTGTGTTTTCACAAACAAAAACATAGTAAAAGGCTGCATAACTTGGTTTCTATTTTGTTCGAGAAAATTTTTCCTACCCAAGTGCCAAGTTAGCAATTTAAGTTAGATAAGGAAGCCAGGAAAGCTCAGTTTTAGAAGTATGTTGGTTTGGAGAATTATATATCATGAGCTCGAGTGAACTTTCACAAATAGAAATCTTGTAAAAGGCTTCACAAATTGATTTTTTAACTAAACAAACATAGAGATAATCAAACAACAATGGTTTTAGGAGTTCGAAGGAAAATATTTGGAATGAAACTTGGAAGTTAGCCAGGTGACGCTTCAATAAGCTCTCTAAAAGACTCGGGACATGAAACCATGTGCCTACTAGATAAAGCATATAGAAGGGATGCTTAGGGAAAAGATCAAGAAGGATGTCAAGATAGCAATAGAGTTAAGCCAGGAGAGTCGAACCAACTTATAGACCTAGTGGTTAGCTTTAAATCCTTTGCAGAGAAGAAACATAAAATTTGATTTAAAATGCTATCAAGTTCTGCATTTGTTGTTGCAAGATTTTCTTCAAGATTAAATGAGCATAAGTTATAGTGTCTGGTGGGAACCGGCTGGGAAACATTAGTAGGAAGCCATTCTGGTTTTAAATCGCTAGAAATGCTAAAATCTAAATCTATTAATATTTCTCTATTACTGTAGAATCTTAAAAATAACAATACAAATAGAATAAAAACTAACTAAATAGTTGAGTGAAATTTAATATAAATTGAAGTTTCAAAGTCATAATAAAAAATTACCGAAAAAGGGACCTAGTCTGTATTCTTGATCTCGTAAGTGAGAAATATGCAGAGAGAAAAAAAAGAACTATTGATTTAATTTGCTACATGTTAAAGGCCTAAAAAAATGTGTTTAAGAAATCTGGGATAAACAGTTGAAGATGAAAGGGGAGCAGTGACCAAAGAATAATGTTGAAGACAATAAAGGTACAACAAAGAAGACTAGGTAAGCCAATAGAAATAAATTTTTGACTCTATTTATCGGGGAATTGGTGTCTCCTTCAGGTAGTGGTCTGAAAAAGAATAGCAGGTTGGAGCCTGTGAGGAAAGGGAGTTGGTGCTTCCATCAAGTTGTAGATTGCGAAAGAAAAGAGAGGTTGAAGCCTCCAATAGGTTGGTGCCTACAAAAATTGATGTAAAAATAAGTTGGTGCTTGCTATTACATCAGAACAAAAGATTGGTGCTTGTTGTTTATGTGTGTGATTTTAATTATATAATTGTGCATTGATTTCATAGAGTTAATACTGGTTAATTAAATAATAATGCTCATTTTTAGAAATAGCTAAAAATGTTCAAAAGGCATTAAAATACTGATTCACTACTCCTCTCAGTATTTTCTTAATTTCAACACAACCAACAGTGCTTTAAGCCCTACTAAAATCTCCTTTGTGTTGCACTAACTACCATCAATCTATTCTTAGTGAGGCTCATTTTCTCAAGAACTCAATTTTGAAGTTTGTTTTCAAATGCATCTAGGAATTATGTATAAGGTTAAAGCTTCCATTGTAAAGTTATTTTTACAGCATTAAGTTCTTAAAAATTAAAAAGATGATATTTTCATTGTAATTCGTATTAGTAAGATATGTGTATTCCCAAAACATTTAGAATTAGATTTTTCCAATAAACCTGAATGAGTTGATAATGTTAAGAATGAAAATTCCATCATCATTTAAAATGACAATCTGAAGAATGCAAATACCATCTTCTACAAAAATGAGATCTATTCTTGGTGGCAATATGGATGAATTTATTGAACAAGATGTAACGCTGACATCCATGTCATGTTATACCATACTCTGTAATAAACAGGTTATGATCAATCATTTCCAAATCTCTTACTGAACCATACAAACATGCTAACACTAGGAAAGGAGAGGTTCAAATATAAATGGATGGACATGTGCAAGGAAGGTTATTCCACTAGACTAACATAATTCTTGAATTTTAATAAACCATAAGAACATGCTAACACTAGGCAAGAAGAGTTTCAACTCTAAAGGGTTGGATATGCATGCAAGGAATACTCTTCCACTAGACCAACACATGCCCTAAAATTCACTGAACCATACAAACATGCTAACAGTAGGCAAGGAGAGGTTAAACTCTAAAGCATTGGACGTGTATGCAAGGAAGGCAATTCCACTAGACTAGCACAATTCCTAAATCTCATATATATGATCAGTTTCATATCTTGATTTGGTTATGCAAAGTAGTGGCACCTTAAATATGGGCAAAGTATTTAATAGGATAGAAAATTATTTGTTGAGATGACAACCTTGTAAAGTTCATATTCTTAGAAGTGTGGTCAATGGACGGCTTTGCTATTTCTTTCTTTGCCCCTATTTGCCCCATTGATTGGTCAATCCAGGATTAATAAAAGGAGGGGTGCCATGCTACCTTGAAATCATAGAAAGTTGTGTTTCATAAATGATCAAAACAATCCATTAGTCCAAATATCCAAACTCTCATAACATACCTCTAGTGGTAGGTATCGGGCTTCATTATTCAACCTCCTATTGGGTGGCTCCTACTTAGGCATCTCACAGAGTATGACAAATAGGATCAATTAGTGTGTGTTTTAAGGGAATTTAGAAATTTACCTTGACTTCTCATGCAATGCAGTCACGCCTCAATTTTGGGCAACATGATACGGGGAGTAATCCATGGAATTTAAGAAAAAAATGATTTTGATCCAACATTATGAATTAAAAGGGACTAATGTATTTTCAGTGAACCTCTAACCATCCTTCCTGTGCAAGAAGGATGGCTATAGATTCATTGGAAATACATATCTGTTGTTATTCATTATGGGAAAGTAATTATGAAGACAGAAAGCTTGTCACATTTCGTATTCTTAGATGTATGGTTAATGGAAGCATCTAGATGTTTCTAGGTGTAAGATGTTTCGAGTATAGTTCCTTTGCCCAATATTATGGCAAGCTTCTCTTCACATGTTGCACAACCTATGGTCTTTGATAATACAATAACAACTTTAGCTTCAAACAAGAATGCAAGAGTAGGCTATATTATGACTAACTGATGAAGGCATACAAGCCTCAGCTATGGATACATCTGATGCTGCAGCCCTTGGATTCCTTCTCTAACTAGAGGGGTTGTTTATGTAGGTCATGTTGAAGCCTTGGTATTTCATCTCTAACTATAGAATTTTCTTATGATGATCAAGTGGCTATGTGAATCTACAAAAGGTTCCCATGGATATAGAACATACGTTCAGCATTCTGATATGTAGTACTCTATCTACATTCACTTATTGTTATAATAGTAATAAGTGTATCATACTTTGGGAGTACTTTCCATGCAAGCCTTGTAATCATTTATCCCACTTCATCGTTGAGTCCAACGCTATCAATTTCCACATTTTTTGCTACAAGTTTTTCTTCAAGATTAAATGAGCATAACTTACAGCTTCTAGTGGGAACCGACTGGGAAACAACAGTAGGAGGTCATTCTAGTTTTAAATCACTAGAAATTCTAAAATATAAATATATTAATCTTTCTTTTTTGTTGGAGAATCTTAAAAATAACAAGACAAACAGATTGGAATTTTCTAATATTGCTAAATATGATATAGTTTCCAGGGTAATTCAATCCAAGATAAGGCATTTACTAATAAGGATATACACTATGAATAACTGGTTTATGTGTTTGTGATCTTACAGACAAATTTTTTCAACAAATATTATCATGCTTTGAAGTGCAAGTGCAGATTTCAACACTTGTATTGTACCTCTCCTGCTTAAGCAGGAGTTTCTAGATAAGATGTCATGCGATTGTCTTCCTGAACCTTTTCTCCGGTATTTTATGTGAGTGTTTTTGCAAGGACTAGAGAATGGTGGAATTCATCTGTCACTGGTTGAAAGAGAAGTGCGTATTGTCCTTCTGGATACAAGTCTTTGAGCCTGTAAGATATGGCAACTTGAATTCTTGCTAAGGAAAAAGGTTTCCCTAGCAGTATCGACATTTTTCAGCATTTTTCTAGCAAATGGCATTAGGTTGGTTTTTGCCTTTTGGACCTATACCAAAAAATGAAATATCCATTTTACTGCTACTGAAGCCTTTCAGATTTAGTTGGCCTCATGTTGGAATTATAAACCAGAGATGGGCACTATCCATTGAAAATTGAAAAGGTAGCAACTGATTAAACCAACTAAACCATCACCATAATACAACTCATATCTTTAGGGGGTCAGTAGACCACTCTTCTCTAGGGGTTATATGATATGTTGGGATACTTGGGTCCTATAAGGCATATGCATATTATTGTGTTTAGGATTGCTCGTTTTGGAATCTTGGGCATTTATCTCTTTTACATTGAGATTGAATAATGTTAAATATGTTATCAATACCATTGAAATCACTTCATTAACTCCCTCCTTATTTCAAGGGAGTAGTTAGTAATTGTTGCTTTTTAGTTAGGATTTGATGTATAAAATTTGAAATGTGAACAATTCCTACCGAGGCTAGAATAGAACTCTTATGTTTCTTGCAATTTGGTGAATGTGTAATCATTATGTCTTCTTGATATACATGATTCATATGGATAAAAATGTTTAAGGACATTTCCTTAATCTGTGAACATTGATGCAATACCTTTGATCACTATCGTGGCTTTGTTTTCACCAAGTGAGTAGAGTACCAATAGAATACCATCGTGTCAAAGAAATATTCTAATAGGAATTCCATGGAATAGAATTTCTTAATGGAAAGAGGACTTGGCACCATAGTTTGATCTACCACCAAAAAAAAATGAAGAAGAATTGTCTAATTGTTTAACCTACAAATTTTAAATGAACCCTTGTTCTAGCCCAAAATGGTAAAATATGTCTCAATGTATTCTCAATTTCGTGAATCTCAAAAACAAACGTAGTTTCGAATAATGTGAATATACTATATGTTTCCATCTCATAATAACTCTCTAAGACACAATAATGTCAACAAAAAGGTATATTTTCAGATCTTTAAGAAATCTTCCACGAGAGAATGAACAAATAATTGGATTACTTGATAGGGCAAAAGGAGAAATATCTACCGTGTTTGAGAATTTTGAGGAGAGAAAGAGAAGAAATGTATACCTGCTCAGACAGATCGAGCATAAGGCCATCCGTAGCAGGCAGTCCCATGCCCCCTCCACCTGAAAATATCCTTCGCAATCTCTCCATTACTGCTTCTACTTCTTCTCATGCTACTAAAATGAACCTGCTACCAAAATCCCAAAACCTCTCTCTATGAAAATTATATAGAAATGAAAGAAGGGACCACATGAAGGAAAAACATGTGACTGTGGAGAATGTGAAGGGGAATTAAATTCCATTAAATGAAATGTTTGATTCTTTTCTTTTGTTTAATGGGAGGTATTTCTAATTATAAATAATTGTTAATTGTATGAAAATTGTTAGGTTTTTGTGTCACCAAATATTATTTGAGGGGATTTTGGTGGATTTGTCAAAAGTGAATTAGGGTGATATCAAAACAAGTTTTGTGTGGTTAAAAATTGTAGAAAAGTAGTAATGTTATGGTAATGATCAATCATCATTTCCAATTAATTGTTTGATTTAATAAGGTTAACTAATTTATGGAGATTTTTTTATGTTGTTCAATAGAGGGAGTCAATATGGGAAAGGTAATAGTTTGGCTCTTACATGTTTTAGAAAATTGATATCTCTTTTTCCATAAACATTAGGGGTGGAAAAATAACATAGTTTCTAGAGCTAAGTTTGTTCCAACTTAGTTATATCTAAAACCACAAATTGGTGTTGGCCTCATGAATATGATAGAAATTTGGTGGCTTGTATGGTAGTCTTGTCATGAAATAAGAAAGGTAGATATCAAAATAAGCTTTGTGGTTAAAAAGTATAGTGAAGTAGTAATGTCATAGGATTAATGATCATTTCCAGTGAAATGTTTGTTTCAGTAAGGATAACTAATATATGGATATTTTCCATGATGTTCAATAGAGTGAGTCAACAATATGGGAAAGGTGATAGTTTGGCTCCCACATGCTTTAGAAATTGATCTCTTTGTACATAAACATTAGAGGTGGAAAAATATCCTAGGCTCTATAGCTAAGTTTGCTCCAAATTAACTATATCTTGAACCACAAATTGTTGTTGACCTCATGGATATGATAGAAATTTGGTGGCTTCTAGGGTAGTCTTGTCATGAAATAATTTTGTCAGTTATTATCTAGTCATATTTTTTAATCCTAGACTAAATTAGTCATTTTAGTTCACTTACTTAAAATTTCTCAAATTTAGTAGTAATTCACTTGTAATAATTGTGATGACTAACTTTTTTAGTCACCTAGTCATTAATTTAATAATTTTCTACTAATGCATTGCAGTTGGATGCTCTTCATGCTCCTCCTTGGTCCTTCAATTAGCCAAAATGGCATCAACAAAAAGTACTATGAACTTGTCCAAGTACGGGTGCAACACATTGTTCATAAGGCGCATAAAATTTGCACACATAGTAGTAAGCCAAAAGGGCACTACAACAAACCGATAATGCCCGTACCTAGTTTGGAATTTTGTCTTATGAATGCTTTCATATTTAATGTGCACTTGATGGTACCCACATCTTAAATCAATCTTGGAGAAGACTATTTCTTCCCTTATTTCATCAAATAATTCATTGATCTGCAGTAGGGGGTATCTATTCTTAGTGGTTACCTTATTCAACGGCCTATAATCGATGCACAACCTAAGTGTTCCATATTTCATCGTCATAGATAATATCGGTGCTCCCCATGAAGACACACTTGGCCTTATGTAGCCTTTGTCAAACATTTCTTTGAGTTGTAGCTTTAGCTCCATTAGTTATGGAGTTCTAATTCTATATGGAACCTTGGATGTTGGGGCTACCCTTAGCATTAATTCAATGGATAAATCCACTTCTCTATGAGGATGCACCCCTCAAATTTCTTTGGTAAATACATCTTGAAATTGGATCTCCATATACTAAAATTTTTATCATGCAACCCTCCTTAACATCCTACACAGAACCCCTGTAAAGGTCTTCCATGGCTTCATGTTGTGTACATGATCTTCTAGAACCAATATAGATTTCTCTTTCCTTTACCTATGGAGAATTAGTAATACCTTGAGATTGTTGTTGTTCAACAATGTGTCTTTCCTCATGTTCATTGGGAATATTTTGTGCTCAGTTAAATGGAGTCTTCAAAAGTGTCTCTTCATTTCTTAATCTTGAAATTATATCACTTTAATTATTGAAAAAAGACTCCCACCAAACAAAATCAGCAACATCAAAGTACTCTTATGTATCTCTAATACATCTTTAAATTATTTTCAAGCATTCAAAATCATTTATATCTCTCTTATGTCTTCATGCATTATGGAGTTCAAAATCTGATTGTAATAACATCTTTGATGCAAATATTGGATTATCTGGAATGAACTTAAAAAATGCTAAACCTGATGACGTCCCCCATTCTACGACAGTTGAATACTTCTTGCCCCATATAATTTTTTTCCAATCAATTTTTTTGATACAAAATTGATGTTGGAAGCTAATGACATTAAGTTATTTAATGCATTTCTCCCCACCATGAGATCCCATAATAAACCTTTGCATGTCAATAGTTTCTTCCAACACATGAAAAATAGGCTCTGGATATATGGTTTCTTAATACATTCAATTAATGATGGTAGGCTCCCAACATCCTTCCTCCTCAATGTCACTGAAAAATGACTGAACATCTAATAGATATGGTCATGAGTGTGCGCAACAAGAACGAAACCAACCTCTACCTTTGTAAAAATTCCCAATTCAACAAGCATGTTTAGATATCCAAAAACAACTTGATCTTTGTTTTCATGGCTTGTGTTGTCTAATTGCATATACAATACTTCAGGAAGAATACCAGACCAATGAGAAACCACATCATGGATTATATTTATGGTTAGATTTTTATCATTACGAATAATTTGAGTTGTGAAGTAAACCCTTGGAAACATATTCCCATTAAATATCATACAACCAACCAAGTGAAAATGAGTAAAATTTTACTCCTGAAAATTTTTTGTTGTGTAGAAAAAATGTGGCATAAGTGTTTTATTTTAGTCCATACCATCAATTATCAAACCCAAATATTTATTGGGATTATCATAACATTTATTTCTATTCTTATAAAATTTTTGCCTTTCACTTGTTTGTTGATTGTGATGCCCTTGAAGTGCTTTGATAATGGAATTTGCACATAAAATAAAAGAAACCTATTAATAGATATATTTTCATAGTTTATAACTATCAATTTTTTAAAAATAATGTTATGAATGAATACCTCTTTATGCCCCTTGACATGTATCCATTTTTTATATAAGAGAAGCACAAGTACTGCAAACCCCCATCCTTGTCTTCTTAGGAATATGAACATTGTTAAATTTTTTCATCCATATCCTTGTAAAATATGAATATGTAATAAAATTATCATCTCCTTCAGCACCTTCTCCATATTCTTTGTATAAATTGTAGATTTCTCGTCTTGAAAAAATATTTGGAATATGTATTGTGTATTTATTTGGCATACACTCTCCATTCTTTGAAAATAAGTCTTTCATCCATGACATTGCAGTATTTTCTAATGGCCCAAGCTCTCATCTATAACGTACTTCTGAATAAAATGTGGGATCCTTTTCGAGTCTTTCATGGATTTTTCACAAACTAAAATTAATAATTGAATGCAAAATTTTGAAATCCTTTCTACAAAGAAATACATTCCCAATATGACAATCATAACCTACTAGTGTAGATTGCATGCAACCCACTGGACATGAATTTTGCATGATTTTATGCATTGAAAAATATTGCTTCATTTTCTCCAAAGAAAAATTGAAATCCATATGTTTCAAGCAATCCTTTCGACAACATTCAATTGAAATGAGATCACCAATAGAACTTCTTCTTGTGAGATATTCTTTCCTAAGCCTTGTATAACTAAAACATTTTTTATTGATATGAAAAGGTCTACTCCTACTCCTTTGTACAATATTTTCTTGCAATGTCTCCATAATTTCATTATCCTTTGTAGAACAATTTTCATCATCATTAGGAGAAATGTTATCCTCATTGTAATTATTCTTAACATAATTAGCAAATTCATTACCATCATTGCTTGGAAAATATTCATTACCATCCACACTCTGAAATTTTTCACTACCATCATCTATTCCTGAATCTAATTATGAGAGATGATATTCCTTGTATTTTTCACTTTCTAACTCTTGCTATATTATTTTCATTATTTGTTGATATTTTCCATCACGATGTTCTACATTTTTAATTATTTCCTAAAGGTTAGTTCCATAATAACTTACAATCGCTATATGGCACCATTGTACTCTCCTTATGTGTGCATCAACAACTCAATTTTCTTTGTCCTTTTTGTACTTCATTTCAAAATCGAATTCGCTGAGTGTGGCCAACCATCTGATTTTCATAGCATTTAATTAAGTTGATCAACAGAGTACTTCATCCCTCATTGATCAATCATAAAATGAATCTCCTACTAAGGAGATAATGCCTCTACATTTTTAATTTGTGAATGATGGCAACCAACTCTAGATAGTGGGTTACATAGTTATGCTTATGTAGCTTTAGTTTCCATGATTCATAACAATCACTTGGCCTTCTTGCATCAAGACTCCACCAAGTCCTTCTTTGCGGGAATCTATGCAAACCATGAAATTATCATCTAGATTTGTTATTCTTCACACTAGTGCATTGGTGAGAAATTACTTCAATTGATCGAAGTTTGCAAGACATTCAACTATCCATTCAAACTTATTCCCTTTCTTTTATAAGGCATTGATTGCATAACTAATCTTGCAGAAGTTCTTGATGAATCTTTTTTAGTATCCTACCAATCCCATAAAGGATATAATCTTGGTCATGTTCTTCCGTGTTGGCGATTCCATGATGGCCTTGATCCTTTCCGGATTGACTCCCTCTTTTGTGACTGGAAGAAGTCACATTTTCTAAGATTTGCATAAATATTATGTTCTCTTCAAAGTTGTAATATTACATCTTGATGCTCTTCATGCTCCTCCTTGGTCTTTGAATAAACCAAAATGTCATCAACAAAAAGTACTACGAACTTGCCAACATATGAGTGCAACACATTGTTCATAAGGCACATAAAATTTTGAGGAACATTGGGAAGCCCAAAGGGCACTACCACAAACTCATAATGCCCATACTTAGATCAGAATGTTGTCATATGGATGTTTTCATATTTAATGTGCACTTGATGGTACCCAGATCTTAAATCAATCTTGGAGAAGATTTTTTTTCCTATTAGTTGATCAAATAAGTCATTGATTTGTAGTAGGGGGTTATCTATTCTTAGTGTTTACCTTATTCATCTACCTATAATCGATGCAGAACCTAAGTATTCCATATTTCTTCTTCACATATAATATCGGTGCTCCCCATGGAGATGCACTTAGCCTTACATACCCTTTATCCAACGTTTCTTTTAGTTGTATATTTAAATCAATTAGTTATGGAACTATCATTCTCTATGGATCCTTGGATGTTGGGGCTACCATGGGGCTACCCTTGGCATTAATTCAATGGATAAATCCACTTCTCTGTGAGGATGCACCCCTAAAATTTCTTTTGGAAATACATATTGAAATTGGTTTAAAATGGGTTGCTTCATTTGAATGTCCTTTCCATCACCTTCAACATCGTTGTTAACGTTAGTGGTGTTGTTAATTTGAATAGTAAATAAGATATACCCCTTCCTGTGAAACATTTTGGCTTGCATGGCTGTAATTAGCCTCACAGATGTGGGTTTTAATTTCCCTTTCACTATTCTTCTCTTACTAGACTCATCTAAGCATTATATGGATTTCTCAAAGTAATCTACCCTTCTGTGATGCTCCTAGTGGTAATACATTTAAATTGGAAATATTTGGCATGCCATTCAGCTCCAATGGGCACACTCTCACCTAATGGTCCTCTTTTTTCTTTGCTCCTATGTCCATTTGGACCTACCATGATTCCTCATATGATTTCTTGTCCAATTGGAATTTATCCATGAAGTATGGGCCAACTTAGCTATAGTTAGATCCAAAATCAATTGATACATAGGTATTTTAGTCACAAATCTTACCTTCCATCGCAATTTTGGATGTTTGATGGTTGGCTTGTCTCTTGTCCAAAGTTGTGTAGATTTTGGGTATGTTATGGGTCAATCACTACATTGTTTTGGCCTCCCATATGTTGTACAACTTTGATCCATCATTTTTATGCTATGGGAAATCCTTCGCAAGGTGATTCTCCACATAAGTCTATCATTTATGTGGTCCTCTACCAAAATTATTGATCTCTTTTCTTGTGGTTTGGGTAGTTCCACCTATGTTCTCATAATTAAGTTTTTGTTGGGGTCGGTTCTGATTCACTAGAGATGGACCTTCCATTTTGATCATAGCTTTCAACCTTCACTCCTTATTATTCCCTTTTCCTTTGTATCCCATACCATCTCTGTCTTTCTAATCGCTCTTGAATATTGATCTCTATTTTCATTGTTTATAATAGTTCTTGAATTTTTGGATTGCATATTACAAAATTTGTGGCTCATTAAATTCAATTATGCCTTTGAAGGAATGTGGAAAACCACTAATGAATCTTTGAACCCTTGAATTTTCCTCCTTGAGGTAAGGCACATACAATAGTAGCTCCAAGAATTTAGTAATATACTCATCATCAGACATTTTGATGCAAGAGCATCTGGACTTACCCAACAATGTGATTATATGTACACATGTTGTGGCTAACATGAGTTGAATTTCATTGACCTAAGTGGTCAAAATCAGTTTTATTAGAGAGGGTTGGATCTCTTGAATTGATCTTTACTTCAATAATTGTAATAATTAAATTGTTGTATTATTTTTATAATAGGAGATAAGTTGTTAGGATAGATGTGTATCAGAACTTGAGAATAGGGATTTAATAGTTGAGTTGATAAAAATAGAGATTGAGTTGTCAATGTTGTTAGGATAGGATTTGATTCATAAAAGAAAGAAAAAATAACGTAATAGGATATTTTTAGATAGAATGATAGAGTGAGTAAACAAAAGATTGAGAGAGAGATAGGGTTTGCAAGTGAAACAGAGGTCAGACAAATTGTTGACATCGAGCCGAGAGGGCCAAGACTCTATAATTTCTATATTATTTAATAATTGATTAAGTGTGGTGTTGCGTGTTATTTCTGGTGTAGAGTTTTTCTTGAATCTGTGGATCGACATTTTGGACCCTAATCGGGTATTATTTCCAATTATGTGTTTATTGTTAATTACAGTCAATTAGCGTTAAGCCTTTGTTTTGAGATTAAGCTAAACCTTTATTAAATTGTGGTTCTTAAAGTTATGTATTGAGCACGTGAGCAGGATTAAAAAGCAGTAAGTGGAATATCACGTGGATAATAAATGGTAAATGGTATTTTTATCATTTACGCGATTAACCTAAGTTGGTGACACATAGTATGGGAAAACTACTTTTCTCATGCGCTCTCAACCTGATATCCGTAATGCAAGAATTCAAACTAGATTGTGTGATAACCATTGGATCGAACGGGATAGATCGATGATGGAGATCATTCAGTTAGTTGGCGCGTGATACAATGCAATATTCATCGAATCTGAAGAAGCCAGATCAATGATGTAGATTGAAGCACTCGGGGAAAGGAATTTAAAGTGGGATTGGCGATGATTGGTTAGCTTAGCAAGACCCTCGCGAAGAAAGTACACGTATATAATCTGTTTAACGCACAGTTGATTGGTTTTTAAGCAAACCATCAGTTTAAGTTTAGACTACCACATCAATTTTGGTAATCATCCACATCACATTTGTTCCATTATAAGCTCATAGAACTCCTTGGATTTGTTGTCATAATACATTCTGAATAGATATTTTCTCCTGAAATTTCCCTCAAACTCACCACAAGATAGTTCTTCTTCTCTTATGATTTTTACATTCTTTAATTCTTCCCACCATATGTCAGATTTTCCTTTCAAGCTGAAGGTAGCCATATTTGATTTCATATTCTTAGAGTAGTCATGAACTCTGAAGACCATTTTCATCCCAATTAGTTATGCTTCATCATCTTCTACTTTCTTAGCCTCACCATCAAATGTAGGAGGCTTTTACTTTTTAAATTAGCCTGGTACATACTCCTTTCTCTTTCATTTTTCATGATGGTGATGACGATGTCTATGAACATCACTTTTTCATTGCCTCTAATGGTTTGTCCTTTGTTCTAAGGTGCCTAATTGATCACCCCCTCTTAATATGTCCTCACTTGACAGCCTATGCCTTTTCTTATATCTACTCTCATCTTCTCCATCGGCCTTTTCTTCTTATTTTTTGGAACTCTAACTACCTCCATGGATAGCTCCCAACTCATGTTTCTTTTTTCTTTGTAAGTCTAACAGGTTGTGCAATATGGCTGAAATAACTTCTATTTTTCTCTCCTGTAGGTTTTAAACCCATACATAAATTACCTACATACGAATTATAAAACACAGAAAATAAACAATACGAGAGCATAACACATAAAACCCATATACACAAATATTTTCCCCTAGATCCCAAAATCGGGACTACTAGCTTGATTTTTCATTATGTTCCTTTCAATGTTACAATACATATTTATACATGCCAAAGCATCCAATACCATGTACCAAAAACCATCGCGTTCAAAACCATGGACCGAAAACCATTGCATCCAAAACCACGTGCGAAAATCATGCACAAAACCATAGGTAGGTCTGCCCAACCTAATAGAGGGTCCAAAAACAAAATTTTCTGGGACACTACCCTGGACCCCATAGAAGGGGGCTACTTGCACCCCTCAAAACCCCTATGACCCCCCCGCTATGCAACGAAGGGGGGGACAGGGGGGGCGGATTCATGGAAAGAATATAACACAACCTAACATTCTCCCACTTGTTGTTTTCTTTCCACAAGGGGCCACAAGAGAGCTTAGTCATTTATCCAGCCCTGTAACACCCATTGTTTCTCTACACCAAGAGAATTTCTCAAATCTCACATATTTTGTCAATGCATCTGCGGTATTCTTCAAAGTGTCCACCTTTACCAGCAACACCTTTTTGTCTTGTATCATATCCCTCACAAAGTTATATTGAACATCAATGTGCTTTGCCTTTGAATGATATGCAGGGTTCTTTGCCAAGAAAATTGCACTTTGGCTGTCACACTCTATCCTTATAGCTCCCTGTACTAACCCCATACTTGAACACAATCTCTACAACCAAACTTCTTCCTTGCTTGCATGACTAGTTGCCATGTATTCTGCCTCTATAGTTGATAATGCCACTACAGATTATTTTTTACTTATCCAACTGAATGCACCTCCAAATAGGTTAAACATATATCCACTTGTAGATATTCTCAAATCCAAATCTCCAGCCCAGTCTCCATCAACAAAGCCACGAATATCCAACACTCTATCCAATATTGGTCTTCCTTGGTAGCACAAACCATAATCACTAGTGCCACACAAATATCTGAAAACCTGCTTCACTGTTGTCCAGTGCTCCTTCCCTGGTTTTGACATAAACCTGCATAATACTCCCATTGCATGTGAAATCTCTGGTTTAGTACAGACCATTGCATACATCAGGCTACCAACTACACTTGCATATGGAACATGGGACATGTCCTCTTCCTTTTCTTATGTCTTGGGACATTGTTCAGTAGATAACATCACACCTACAGGAATAGGAACCTTCATCGGTTTACTATCCTGCATATTAAACCTCTGCAGTATTGTCTTGACATACTTCCTCTGGTTTAACCATATTTTCCTCTCTGCCTAGTCTCTTTTAATTTCCATGCACAAAATATAGTTTGCAACACCAAGATCTTTCATGTCGAATTTGGAGTACAATTGGATCTTCAAATCCTGGATAATTTCTTTGTCATTTCCAACCAGCAACATATCATCTACATACAAGACCAGATAAATAACACGGTCACCAATTAATTTAAAATACACATAGTGATCTGCTTTGCTTCTAGTGAAGTCAAGTTCCCGTATAAATGTATCAAATTTCTGATACCACATCTTTGGTGATTGTTTTAATCCATACAATGACTTCTTTAACTTGCATACCATTTCTTTCTTACCCTTCACCGCAAAACCTTCAGGTTTATTCATGTAGATCTCCTGTTCCAGATCCCCGTGAAGAAATGTTATATTCACATCCATCTATTCTACCTCAAAATCAAAAGCAGCAACAACAGATAAAATTAATCTAATAGAAGCTACCTTGGCAACAGGAGAAAAAATATCACCAAAATCAATTCCCGACACCTTGGAATAACCTTTTGCTACCAACCGAGCTTCGTATTTCTCCACCTTTCCTTCTGCATTTGTCTTCTTTCTGAACACCCATTTGCTGCCAATGGGTTTCCTTCCAGCCGACAACTCCACCATATCCCAAGCCTCACTTTTGTGCAAAGATGCCATTTCATCAACCATGGCCTCTTTCCAGAATTTTCCATCCTCTGAATCTACTGCTTCCTTCACAATTCTGGGATCTTCCTCTTTAAGCTCAAACTCTATCTTCTCAGGTTCCTTTGGTTGGACTTCATGTTTAATACCATCTTTCACCTCTCTCAACACCACATCTCGACTATACACAACCTTCATTGTTACTAGGTTCCAAAGCTTATAACCCTTTAAACCATCCTTATACCCAATAAAGATGCACTTTTCAGATTTACTATCCAACTTGGTTCTTTTCTTCTTTGGAACATGTACATATGCATCACATCCAAATACCCTCAGATGTGAAAGAGAGGGTTTCTTACCAGTACATACCTTTTGTGGAGTCTTATCCTCCAACACTAATGAAGGTGATCTATTGACCAGGTAACATGCTGTCTCCACCGCTGATGAAGGTGATCTGTTGACTAGGTAACATGCTGTCTCCACTGCCTCTAACCATAATTCTTGTCCTAACCTAGCGTCACTGAGCATGCTTCTTGCCCTTTCCATCAGTGTCTTGTTCATTCTTTCTGCAAGTCCATTTTTCTCAGGTATGTATGGAGTAGTCTTTTGCCATGCTATACCACACTTCTTACATAATTCTTCAAATTCCTTGCTGCAAAACTCTCCACCGTTATCTAACCTCAACACCCTTATTTTCTTCTCTGTCTGGTTTTCCACCAGAGCCTTAAATTCTTTAAACCTATCAAAGACTTTAGATTTCTTCTCAAGGAAATATATCCATGTATTCCTTGAGAAGTCATCTATAAATGATACATAGTACACAGACTTACCCAGTGATGGAACCTTCATAGGTCCAAACACATCACTGTGCACAATCTATAATATCTGTTTCGCCCTCTTACCACCAGAGGGGAAACTCACCCGATTCTGCTTCCCATATACTCAATTTTCACAGAAATCAAAATCCAGAGAGCTATTACTCATACCTTCTACCATACCTTTACCATGAAGTATTCAAAGACCCTTCTCTCCAATATGTCCAAGCCTTTGATGCCACAACATGGCCTTCTCTCTAGAGACCACTAAATTTTCTACTCCACTTTCAGGAACCACAGAACTGTTGCATCCATCAATAACAGTGCTACCTTGTAGCTTGTACATAGTTCCAATCCGAACTCCCCACATCAATACCAGTGCTTCTAAACCATTTTGTAGGTATCCTTCTCAAACACTGTTTTTACACCTGCATCATCTAGCTTGCTTACGGAAATTAGATTTCTAGCCAATGCAGGAATATGCAGAACACTCGAAAGTTTTCTAACCCTTCCACCTTGCAACTTAAAATTTACTTTTCCGCAACCAACGATTAGAGCCTTCCTGTCAACCCCAAAGAAGACATCACCACCATCATATTTCTCATACTCGTAGAACCACTCTCCATGGGGAGTGAAGTGAAAGGATGCACCTAAGTCAATCAACCATGCCTCACGATCTACATGTGTACTTGAAGAAGCCAAGTACACATCCCCACCTTCATTTGAGGTGGTTTTCGCCTTTGTATAAGGAGCATCATCAAACCCATTTCCTTTGTCAGGAGCTTTAGATTTATAATCCCTTTTGAGGTGCCCTTCCTTTCTGCATTTCCAGTACACCACGTTTACAGGTTTTCCTAGAGATTTAGATCTCCCACTCAATGACCTATTTTTGTTTCTATTATGGGACTGTCCTCATATAGAAAAGGCTTCACCATTCTGGCTCCCATATTTTTCCATCTCATCTCCTCCATCAGCAAGGCTGAGACTATTTCATCAAATTGCAAGGCAGTTGCATTGCTACCTATTGCAATAACCAGACTATCCCACAAATCTTGTACAAAACACAACAAATTAATGCACTTATCTTCATCTGGAATTTTAATATCAACAGATAATAATTGACTTACCATAGTATTAAATGCATTCAGATGTTCTATCACCGAGTCTCCATCTTTCATCCTCAGGTTATATAGCTTTTTCTATAGGAACAATTTATCCACCAGAGACTTAGATTAGTACAATGTACCTAACTTGTCCCACAAAGCCTTCACCGTAGCTTCCCCTGATACATTCAACAATACTGAATCTGAGACACATAATCGTATTGTGCTCTTAGCCTTTCGATCCAACTTCTTCCATTCTTCATCAGCCACTCCTGTTGGTTTAGTCCCTGGATCTATCACAACTCACTGATCTTTATCTAGCAACAGATCCTCCATCTTGATTTTCCATAACTCAAAACTCTGACCATTAAATTTCTTGATCTCTATCTTTCCATCGCTCGTCATCTTCTTTCACCACCAAAATTGATCCCGTAGATCTCCCACTTAACAAGGTCTACCACAGGCCTGAGCAAAAACCCTCAGCAACAAAGGCATCCCCTTGAAGCCAAAACAACTCTGATACCAATTGTAGGTTTTAACCTCATGCAGAAATTACCTGCATACAAATTCTAACACATAGAAAATAAACAATGCAAGATCATAACACATAAAACACATATACACAAAGATTTTCCCCTGGATCCCAAAACCAGGACTACCAACTTGATTTTTCATTATGTTCCTTTCAATGTTACAATACATATTTATACATGTCGAAGCTTCCAATACCATGGACTGAAAACCATCCCGTCCAAAACCATGGACCGAAAACCATCGCGTCCAAAACCATGTGTGAAAACCATGCACAAAACCATAGGTAGGTCTGCCCAACCTAACATAGGATCCAAAAACAAAATTTTCTAGGGTGTTACCCCAGACCCCATAGAAGGGGGCTAGCCACACCTGTCAAACCCCGTGTCACCCCCACGCTATGCAATTGGCACAACAAAGTGGGGAGCTCCACCCCTCGATTAACTACATGGGTTATTCGTGGAAAGAATATAACACAACCCAACATCGTAAGGCTTTGAAAGCATTTGGAAATTGCAAAATATGGTGACTCACCTCTTCATTTACTGATGTTGCAATCAATGCATAAGCCTTGTTGTTCTTATTTTCCCAAATGGCGAATTCCTTGTTTGAGGTAGGATGTTGTAGTTCTTTGTCTCTGTCTCCAACACACACTCCTTTCCACAGCTCATTAAAAATGAGAATGTGTTTAATTTTCCTTGACCATTCGGGATAGTTATTCTACTACTCCAACACTAGATATTAGTGAATGCATTCCCAAAAGAAATATAAGCTTTTTATTTCCAAAACAAACACAACCCTTTTGGATATCTTCTGTTTAGGTGGAAAAGAGTTCATTATATTAATACTTTTAATGTAGCATATATTCCTCCACTCACAAATATATTATATGATGGTTTCAACATATAAACCATATAATGTATATTTGAAAAAAATACCATCTAAAATTCTCATTCTACTATCACCATTCAAAAATCTCAACGAACTTTAATACTACCACCATTTTCAAAGTTGTTGAATGTGCTGTTAGAAATAATACTGAGAGGGGGGGTGAATCAATATTATTAAGTCAAATATTCCTTTTCAAGAACAAATTGTATACGCTACTTCAGTTAGTTAAACCTACATATATACACAACTATGCAGAAGGAATCCCGCGTATACAAAGAAAACTTTTAATTTATTTTATCTTTCTGATGATGATTGTTAATTTGTGATGTAGAATCAAATAACTAGTAACCAGAGATAGTAAAATAGAGCAGAAAGACAATAAGAACACAAGATATAAGGTGGAAACCTAATGTGGGTGAAAACCACCTATTGCAATTCGTCTCTATCTTTCTTTAATTAGAAACTTCTTTAACAATGTACTGGTGCAGTCCTTTACCAGTACGCAGGCTGCAACCTGCAGAGAGCTACAACCCTCTCTCGTTCTCCAGCTTCTCCTAGAAGGGAGCTACAACCCCGTTTAGCTCTTGTACTAGCCAAGATACTAGTACGTAGGTGCTGGCCTACAGAAGGCTACAACCTTCTCTTTCTTCTAAGGACCATGTTTCATAAATTTTTAGACTGGATCCATGAACATCAATCAATCATCAAGAATTTCTCCATCAACCAATCTCCTTTTCACCAATTAGATCTGAATCAAGTAGATACTTCTCTGGCAGCTGTACCCAAAACACAGTACCAGAAACCACACACCAAAAAATAGAACCCAGAACACAACAACAATAGACAGAAGTAGCTAGATCACAACTTAGAGTCTATACACTATTTCAACAGCCTGAAACTAGCGTGCATACGCTTCTGCGTATGGAACAACCTGCGTATATGCTTCTTTACTTCACAGAACCTGCATGTATATGCGCCTTTGCTTCACTGAACCTGTGTATATCAATAAAGGATAATTCACTCTTTCAGATATTCAATGATTAATTAACCCAGATTATCAGACTTGTAGATCAAGCAAGCCCCACATCTAGCAGATCAAAATCATACAAAGATACTATCATTCAAGCTTAAAGATTATGAACCATCAATAGAACTTATCCTTATTTTTGCGCTAAGGTTCCTCCTTCATTCAGAGCCAGATCTACATCATAACTAATTACCAATATACCAGCTCTAGCACTTTATCAGATCTTCAATAATAATTCAGATGATCATTTGCCACATGATCTCCCTCCTCTTTTATAGTCTTAGGCCTTCCTCAATACCATGAACCCAAAACTAGGGATCAACACATCTGATGAGACACCATGGTCCAAAACATAGGTTCAAATCCCAAGAACTAACTACCATGGACCAAAAGTATGATCCCCAACATATACGCGCTTTTGTAATGTATAAACCGCGTGTATACGCGTCTTCGTCTAGATGAACCTACGTATATGCATTTTTCTTCTTTCTAAGTGCCTGAACTGAGATCTGTTACCAAAGAGAGTTGCCATCAAGGACAACACTTGTGCCATAGCTTCGAACCTGTGCCATAATGCCAACATGTGCTTCACACCATATACATTCACCATACCTCGAACTTTCATTTGCGGAAATGTAGCAGTGAATTTACAAAAAATATCCCAACAGTCTTCGACATTGTGACAACCAAATCTATGGGAGTGTCATTGAGGAACAGGGGTAGATGCGATAGAATTTGGCAAGGATGATAGCTCCTTTCACAAAAATGGTTCAGTTCGACAAGAAATGGGAATGACCATTCAACAGTCCACTATGATAGCGTAACTGTTTGATTGTATGACCCAGTGTTGGGAGGGTGTATATAGGAGAGGTTTCACAGTAAAAAAATATGCATTTATATATGGTAGGGATTTATATGCAAACTTTCAAAATATTCATATTAAAATATCAATGTATACATCTTTTTGATATCAGACCAACATATGTAGCATTTTGATATCAGACCAGCAACACAATCATTCAATGCATATAAATAATTCATACCAGTAGTATGTAGTGCTTTCCTGAGCATATGCACCGTTTAATTGATATCACACCAACGTTTTGATATCATACCAGCAACACAATCATTCAATGCATATAAATAATTCATACCAGCAATATGTAGCATTTTCCTGCAGTCTCCAGATATTGATATAATGGAGGGTCATTTGGTCTTCTACCAAATTTAGGGCATACCCATTCTAGTACCACACTCCAGGGAATAATAGACTCAAATACAATTGCAGTCACAGTGTTGGCCATAACACCACACTTCCAGCTATGCCACCCTTCCAGCACACAGTCGCAGCACTTCCTAGCATCACATGACCATTCCACGTAGAAACTGGCTCTAGTCTTCATAGTAGGCAAAGAAATGCCTTAATGCAGCTAATCGACCCGTCAACACTCCCACTGCATTTAGACTAGTGAATTCAATAATGCACAAAATCTTATAGGGATAAGATAGATAAATCACCAACACAGGTGTACTGGATGCAAAGAAGGTGACAGTTCTGCAAAAATAGGCAGAACATGAGGGAGTTACAAAGGGAGGAAAGCTAAAACTAGAATTGGCTCTGATACCATGTCAGGCTAGGAGGTAACTCCTCAAATGAGATTATACGATTCATTTAGGCTATTCATTATTATATATATGAGGGAGTGACTGTTGAGTTTCATCTCCCAATGTCTCTCCATTTTCTCTATTATTTATTTACATTATTTATAGTTTTTCACCCAATCCCTATGATTAGGTGTCAACAATGTGATCAAGATGAAAAAATCGATGCAATCAACAAAAAATTGGTGCAAATAATCCAAGTCATGGAAGTAGCTCGAGCACTAACAACAACTCCAGTAGAGAATGATGATCTATTTGGATATCAACGCAAGTTGTTATATTTTTTTAAAAGGTTGTTTGTGAAAATCAAATATTTGTTTTTAATGTAATAGACATAATGTCTCAATTAAAATAGAAGGGTTTACTGATAACTATCGCATATTGTATGAAAAAGAGCCTCTTATTCATATATAATATAATACATTTTAATTTATTCTATTGTGTTGTCCAATATTGCTATGAAATGTTACACCATTGATTAAATATATGGTTGATTAAATATCATAATGCAGAGATGCAAACTCTTATGATATAAAAAAATTAAGCCTAACATCATATATAAATGCACTAATAAAAATTTAATTATATGAATAGTTTTATAAGATATATGTTGATTTTTCTATGAATAGATTCAAAAAATCATAATAATTGCACTGTCACAAGGCAATGTTTCTAAAAATGAGAAAATATCATAAAAAATATCGATGCATTATTTTATATAAAAGCACCATTACAACAAGATTTTTTACGTGGATATTACCTTTTATAAGAAATATAGCACTGTGAGATTCAAAAAATATAAGCACGAGGATGTCATATTCTTTAAGAACTGATATTGTTTGCATTTAATACCCTGTTGCATAGTAATTCTTAAAGCACCATTAATTTCATAGAACTAACACCTCAGTGCTACAAAATATTGTTTCTAGGCCTATTGCAATATTCAAATTAACAACACTGGTCCTTTTATATTAGTAGTGCACCAATACTTTTATAAAAAAACAAAAGCACCATCGCTACAATTTTAACTAAAATAACCGGGTCTACAATATATCTATGCCTACCCTGATGTAGTTCCTGAAAAGTATGACTCAAGGCATTTGTTTAAGACATACACACTAGGGTGGTATACCTTTCAGGAACCAATGTTTTCTGCATTCAATTCCCTATGATTTTATTTAAATATACACCACTGAAGCTTTTATAGTGTTAGCACAATGATGTTATTTTTACATTAATCACTTTTCTAAAAGAAATCCACTAAAACCTCCGACCGCCTAGATTTTTGTAGTTGTGATGAAGTTCTATTATCAGCTCCGCTAAAACATCTGCTACTCCAAACAAATGTTGTAGTACCACCACCACATCCCTTGGACACCATACTTGTGACACATCACTATGAGCATGCCACTTGGCCAACTACATAGCTCAACCTTGTTTGGATGACTGCTTAGATCTGAGCCATTGAAATTTTTTTCATTTGATAGTTATACAACTAGGATTTAAACAAAAGGGGTGGGGGTTCGCTATTTCTCGTTAGTAGATGATAAACCCCATTCGACTTCCACTACATGTCAATCTCTACTGTAGGTTGATTGCTCATGGATCAAATGGATGAACATGATTAAAAAGCAACCCCCCCCCCCCCCCCCCCCCCCCCTCTTAGTGTTCAACATTTAATAGGGGTTACACTATTTTTCTTGTAACAGAATGAATATGCCCAGAACCTTGCGTGTTTTACCACCAATTTTCAGGAAACTCCAAAACTACCACTAAATTTGGAGACCACCAAAAGTAACACCAAATTTTGCATGAACCTTGACCTTTTGTCTTGCAAACCTTGACTTGCCATATATTTTGATCCTAGAGGTATTTTTCAGAATTTAATATACCATTGGAAAGCTCTTTTTGATCTCTACATATCTGATTAGTTTCCAAAGGCACTTGGGTTGGTCTTATAAATGGTAAATGGCTCCAATGTCTCTGCTCCATGACCAATCATCTTTCAACTCTTATGCATTTTCCATCAATGACAACTTATGTCTACCACACTTGCCCAACCTTCAAATCCAACCCAATTACTTTCCTATCCATTTTCTTAGTTACCAAATGATAAACTAGCTTATCTTGTTTTCAATAGAGTTACAATCCTTTCCCACCTATTTAATCACCCAATAGATCTAAAAGATGTGCATTTAACATCAAAAAGAATTATGAACAAATATTCTCATATAATTATCGAGGAATAATCAAAGGATGACACCCTAAAACAAATAAAGAATTTCAAAATAAAGAATATCTCTTCAACTTCAAAGGTTCCTGAGTCATCCATTTTGACTCCTTATCCAAAAAGGTTAAACTTGGAAATACCTATTGATGACTCTGAACATGATTTGATCCTGGAATTAGAGAATGTATGCATCAAATTTCCCATATTACAAGAAATTAGGAACATCCCAATTTATGTTAAAACTATTAGGGAACCTTTTTTAAAGAAACTAGGAAAGAAAAAGATGGAACCAAAAACCATTCATTTTATGGGTAAAACAACATATCGTATGTAAAGATAAACCTTCATATAAAAAATTGTATGTCATGGAAGTCCCATTGATTTATTCAATATTAATAAAATCCTTGTCCAAAATGTTTAAATTGATTTAGGAGCAACAATCAACATAATGACCAAAGAAAGCACAAAACAATTTTAGCTACTCAATCTCTATCCTACACCTATTGTCTTAGAATTAGTTTATTAATCTAAAATTAGACCCAAAGGTGTATTGGATGATCTAATTATCTCCCTAGAATCTTGGGAGTACCTTGCTGACTTTATAGTTATACATTTGAAAGCTTCTATAGGAGGACATCATGTGATCGTAAGAAGGTCATGGTTAGCTATGAAAAAAGCACTTATTGGTTTCCAATCTACAAAGATGTTAAATTGCCATGGTGATTGCATGAAAAATGTGACTTTATATATGAAAACTAAAACCTCCCATGAAGACACTTATTTATTGATAACACTAATGCTGATGAATATAATGTTGGGCCCATTGATTTTCTACACCCTACACATATGGTGTCAATCTATATGTTCCTATATTTAAAATTTAACATCTAGAATTTAAGAAATTAAATTGACCAACATTTCTAGTGCCATTTCAAGGGATCAAACCGATATCACCTATGTGACTCAAAGGAATATTCACCACTATAGTATAGTTTACCAATTTCTGCAATTCAATGAATATACTAAAGATAGCTAGATCCAATATTTTCTTGTTAATTTGAAACCTTTACATAATCCTTTCAATCATAGTTCAATACAAAATTTCAAGAAAATTGTGATCCACATGGTCCATCATCACTAAAAATTGTTGCATTAGCCATGGATATTGCAGAACCTTGTACCGTTCCCATTGAAATTTGTCTAACAAAAACCTTACATGAAAATTCTCAACTTCATCAATCTCAAAAAGAAAAATTAGTTAAAAAGTTGCAGAACCATGTTGGTGCATTTGTCTGGAACTATCACAACATGAAATGTATCCATCATGAAACATGAACACATCATATTTATACTTGAGAATATTCCCAAACTATTTGATATCGTCAAAGACACATGAACCTAACTTTTTAAGAAATTGTTAAAGACAGGTTGTAAAATTTGTTAGATGCTAATTTAATTTATCCAATTTTTGATATCTAGTGGGTTTCATCCATTGTAATATTTCCTAAAGTCAATGGTAAGTGGTAGATTTGCATTGATTAGTGATATATTAAAAAAATCACTTCAAAATATTATTTTCCCTTACTTTTATTAATCAGGTTTTGGATACACTAGCTGGTAAAAGGTACTGATTTTTTGATGATTTCTATCGTTACAACTTTAAAATTAAAATCACACTTGAGTATAAATATAAAACTACGTTCACATGCCCCTAGGGAACATTTTCCCACCAAGTATTTACCTTTTTTTATGTAATTCTCTTACCATTTTCTATAGCAGTGTTATCCATACTCTTTTATCTTATTCAAAATTGTGTAGAAATCTACACATAGGACTTTGCTATGTATGCCAATTCTTTACATGAAGCACTACAAAATTTAAAGAAGGTTTTGATTGAATGTGTTAGTATAATTTTTTTGGAGTGTATCAAAAATACTTATTTAAGTTGTTGGTGACAAGCAACCCTAACAACAAAAATGACTACTAAGTATTCTTTAAACTTGCAAAACAAATATTAAAGCCTTGTACCAAATAATATGAAAATGAAAAGATACATGTAACAATAGATATAAACCCAATGGGAATATGATTAAATAAATTTTATTTTATTAGAAAAGTAATTTTACGCTTGATGAGGAGAATGTGTAGACTTGTGTCTATACATCCCCTCCATGGGATGGGTCCCTTGTACCTTGTGCTTCAACTCTATGTTCCACTTTCTCTCTCAAGATGCATGAAATGGGTAAATGAGGCTAATGGTGGGTTGAACTCAAAATGGGACCTCAAATGTCATAAGACAAGAATGAGGACAATGAGAATGATCATCGTGAAGAATGGGGACGAAACCGATTTATTTATAACAAAATATTAGGATAGATCTAGATTTAGGATAACTATAAAAAATGTTAGGCTAAATATAGATATAGCTATTAGGATAATTTTATTATATTTTAGAGAGAGAAATATTATTTGAATTGATAAAAAATATTTATTTAGAAAGAGGTTAAAGTAATTAACAAATGAAAAATGATTTATTAATTATTGTATGGGGATAAAGTCAAATAAATAATGATTTAATAATTATCTCACGAGAGAAATAGGGGATAAATATGGAATAATAAATAAATAATATTTATTTAATTATTCTTGAAGTGTTTATTAAAAATAGTTAGAATAATCATTAAATAATTATTTAATAATTATTTGAGAGAATAATAAATAAATAATAATTTATCTAAGTATTTTCATGGGATCTTTTGGATTTTAATGAGAACTAATTTAGGAAAATGGTTTGTTAAATTATTTCTTAAGGTAAAAGTGGGGTTCAATATGTAAAAACTCATCATACATGGCGTATTTGTATAAACCTAGAAACAAATGGCTAGGTGATCATTTTTTAGGTGATAGGAAATTGCCCCTGAACGTAAGAGTGCCAAGAGCACATTGTATGACTGAAACACATTGTAGGTTCACTTTCATGAGACACCAAAGGGGAGTTAGAGAGAGAGAGAGAGAGAGAGAGAGAGAGAGAGAGAGAGGGAGAAGGGAAATACTAAAAATGGAGGGGGTGAGACCTACTTGTCAAATAGAGGTCTCATTTTATGATGAAATATGCATTTAGAATAATGGACTCTAAACACTTGTATGAATGGTTTTGGTCCATAATAGGATTATGCACTTTTATTTGTCATCACCATTTGTTTCTTATGATTGTCTTCTTATTGGAAAAATAGATAGATGCAGTAGGAGAAAGGAAATGGTTGATTATCAATCTCATTTCGCACTGCAAATCAAATGGACTAAATTTATGGGTTTGCTTACATGGTGTCGTCATACCAAAGAGTGGCTTTAGATATGCTAAACTGATGCACAACTAGACAACAATAGGGTTGCAAAAGAATAATGTCTAAGGAAGTGGATTTTTGATCTGAGATGGAGGTATGATTAAGAGGTATGGGCCATTGGCACTAGATTAAATATGGGAAGGAAAACTGGATGGTGGGTAGGACAATTGGATGGGGATAATAGAGAGGGAAGACATGTTACAGTTAGGGTAGTTAGAAATTGGACGGTCATGACAGAGGGCATTAAATAGATGGGAAGTTGGTTCCTCAATTGAGGACCTCAAATGAAGGAAGGGGAATAGGAGAGGGAAAAGAGGAAAGTGGAGGACGTATTAGTAATGTGAACATATAGGTGGGTGAGTAGTTGGGAAAGAAAGGTGGCAAGGCAGTTGGGGGAATGTACGGAAAGGATAGAGGGAGAACAAGTGAAGGTAGAAGCAAGTGAACGTCAAGCATAGTGTTGGAGAGGGCACGACCACCAACATCTGGACTTCATTTGCAGCAACTAGTATGTAAACAAAGCTCCCCTCTATGTCGATTTGGAAACAATGCCGCACAATTAGAGGAGAGTCTAGCAAATAAGGAGAGAGGTGTTGAATGAAATAGGAAACTATTGGTCCTAGTTTAAGAAGATAATTTCTGATTTCGTAACTATGGAAAGAAATGAAAATTTTCGTGATTTCAAGTATAATTGTCTGTTGATATTTCCTAGGTATGAATTTACCTGTATTCCACCACGAATGGGCAGGTAGGGTGGGGGAGGGGGGAGGGGGGTGGGGAATAACGAAACCCGTGAAGCACAAATAGTGTTGAAAAGTGTGCAATAAGAAATGATAAATTTAGAATGTGCTAAAAATAAAACTGCTAAAAATAGCACTTCTAAAAATAGTAGTTTGGCCAATGAACATTTTGGCCACCTTGGGTGAGAGGTGAAACTACTAAAAATAGAAACTTCTAAAAATAGAATTTATGAGTCCCTTCCTATTTTTAGCAGTCCCTGGTCTAAAATAGGAAGTAAAATTTGAATTTGGTCTTACTAGCAGTTTGAATATTAACAAATTAATTCTCCATGAGTTTAATTAGTTAAGGAAAATCAAACTTGAACTCTTTTTGAGAACATGCAATAATTTCTCCACTGATTGGGGAATGTGTCCTTGATTTTTTCAACTGATTGAGGAATTAAGGATGATTTATATATTGAGAGGACCAATTGACTTAGTTTAACTTATTCAAGTTTATTTAGATTAATTTAACAAGTTGTTAAATTAGTGAGATATAGTTTATTGATGCTTTCATGCATGTGACAACTATTATTTTTAGATAACTGAGTATTCCCTCATGGATAACTGATGCATGTTAGTTTTGACAGAGACCCAGTTGAGATCAAAGAAGCGATAGTGTACTATCAGTTGGATGAATATTTTTTCTATAAAAGAAGCTCATCCATGATGAGGATTTATCTTGTTTAGGTTTGTGCAGCTATTTTAGAGGTCAGCATTATGTGTGAGGTGAGAATCTCACAGGTTGCAGCTGGAGGACCCAGGAAAAACTGTGCATAGAAATAGGAGGCTTGGAGGGCAGAGAAGAAGGTTTGTGAGAAGCCTTTGACTATTTATGAGCAGCAGAGGGATTGTACTGAGAGCTAGATAGCTTCCGAGCTAAGGCTTTGTGTAATCCGAACATATTTCCACTTGATTGATAATACAGAAATGGGGTTTTAGGCTGGTGCTTTCCCCTGGTTATATCTTTTGTGTTATGTGTGTTTGATTTCTCCATATTAGTTATATGTGTTCTTATTGATGTTTCTCATGTTCGATTAAGCTTCCACTAATTTTTTTATAGAAGTAGATAAAGTGTTTTGCTTTAGTACATTATATTACCAGGTGATCTACAGGTGGGAAATTTCTACATGGTATCAGAGCTAGCTGAATTGTAGAAAAATTCTACAGATAGAACCTCAGGGGAAGATACTACTTCATGTCACAAGGAAATGCTATAGACCAGAGTCAAGAAATGGCCATGATGCCTCTATTAGCTTTCACATGCCTTGTTGCCTCCAGAAATAGTGGGGGAAGAGAGGAGGGAACCAAAATTGGAAAATAGGCCCTACTAGGATAGTTTGGCTTTGGGGTGATACTTACACTAACGGGGAAGAAAAAAGGTTGAGAGGGTTAGTGAGGGGAGAATTCTAGACCTAAAGGACATTGCATGGACGGAGCAAAAACAAACCCCTATGATTCTATTAAGGAATGGTATTCAAAGGAAGGCGTAACCTCGAAAATCCAAGAGGCGGGGGTTGAAGCATAACAATCTGAGAGGGTCCATCCTAGTCATGGAATGGCTACAAAAATCCAGCTCCCTTGTTGTTGAAAAGCTAACCCCTAGCTGGCTAGATTACAAGAGAGGTGGGGGACTTTTTTGTAGCCCCTAGGGGGTGGGAACCAAGGGGGCATAGAGTAGAGGTGAGAAGCGATAATTGAATGGCTGCGACTTGTGAAAAGTTGGGTGGTTGAGAAGAAATCTAGAAGTTCTAATGTTGGAAAATAGACTAAAAAGGAACAACAGAATGTTATGGTAAAATTTCGTACTGGTTATAATGAATACATTCATGTTAACATGAAAGGCAAAATTAATTATGTTTTTCTTCCGTCTTCGAAGCTTCGGCACCAAAAGCAGGTGAGCCTGTGAGAGGGGAGGGAATAGAGGAAGCTCCAACAGGAAAGGATGATGAAAGGAGGGAAACAAGGAAGAAAAGGAGCCAGATGAGTAGACAAGAAGACAGATCAAAAGATGAAGAGCTCAGAGGGATCAGTGAGAAAAATGCAAAGGAAAAGGGGTCAAAGGAAGAGAGAAGAAAGCATGCAGAATTTACTGCATGCCTACCATGCAAGCACCCCAACACAAGTAAAGGCAATAATAGTATCATGGGAAGAAGAGTTCAACACCCATGTGGAAAATGAAGAGCTCCCAATGGCATAATGGGAGCCATTTTTAGCGACCCGAGACATACTAGAGGCCACCAAACTTTGTTCAGGTAGACTATATTGGCCAGGAAAATGATAACATTCAGTGACACAGAAGAACCAGTGAGGGAGAGGTAAGAGGAACCAAGTTTAACATTTATTGAGAAGGAAATAAAGTCAGTACAGGTGCAGCAATATCACCAAAACCTTTGTTTTATGATGATGGAAAAAAAAATCCAGACCCTATTGTAGAGCGAAGTGCCCAGTTCAAGTGCTAAAGACCTAGCTCCAATCGAATCATTTGATGACTGAAGTAGAGAGATAGTCAGTTACTTTTTGTTATTATGATGAATAATATTTATTTTAAAAGCACTAAGTATATAGTAGATATAACAACAAACTTAGCATGGATGATAAGGATCAAACTGTTTAAATTTTGGACAACTTTTGAAGCTGATTGATGGCCAAAAGACCTAGTTTCCTTTGGGAAGGTTGAGGTCACAAGGCATATATTTTGTTACCTACTTATAGATAACTAATAGAAAAGGGAAGTACTACCAAGCTTACAAAATAAAAATTAAAATTGATTAGTGCATTTGTATATGATGTTTGGATTAATTTGTTATATTATCATATTTCACATCTCTTCATTATAGGACATAATCATTTGTATATTTAATCAATGGTGTAATATTTCAAAATAAAGTTGGATATCACAACAGAATAAATTAAAATGTATTTTATTATATATCAATAAGATGCTCTTCGTAATTCAAAATGGGATTGTTGTTAGTAAGCCATTTTCTTTCAATTGGGACACTATTTCCATTACGTTAAATAAAATATCTAATTTTCACACACAATTATTTCAAAAAAACAACAGGTTGCATTGATATTGAAATAGATCATAATTCTTTCCTAGAATTGTTGTCACTGTTCGATCTACTTCCATGAATTGGGTTATTTGGATGAATGTTTTTTTGATTGCATCGATTGTTTTCGTCTTCTTGATATTTTCCATCTATAAACATAAAAATAAATTGTAATACATGTATCTAGACTAGTGAGAAAAATAAAGATTGAAATAAGTAATACACATCAATGTAAATCAAATATAAATGTACCATAGCAAGAGGCATGTAACAACCCTTGTGAAAATTTCATGTAAAAATATATAAATACCATGGATGATGGGACACATATTCCAAGCTAGATGGTGGGCAAGACATCTTAGGGGGGTGTTCATTTGGTTGTTTATGGCTAAGGAAATTCGAAAAGGAAATGGCTAAGGAATTAAAGAGGAAAAAAGGTATTTTGGCACATTTATTTATGAAAATAATGGAAATTAGGAGAAAAAGGAGGTAAAATGTCACAGGTTTCATGTGAGGAGGAAATTGAAGGAAAATAATGGAAAATGAAGAAAATAGAGGCCTCAACAATAAAAAGGCTTATGAGGATCAGTGGGAAAGAGTTGGTCAGTTTCGTTTTCGAGCTCTCTCATTATTCTCTCTCTTTCTCATACTCTTGGACACTTAGATATTTCTTGGATCACTTTGGCATTGTAGCAAGAAAGGAAAAGAAGGCAAGAGGTAGCAAAGATGAAGTAGGGAAAGGTAGGATCAAGCAGCTACAACATGATTCATTGTTGGTATCAACTTGCGTCTCTATTTTCCTTGCTATATTTGGCATGCATGGGATTGCATGTGCTTCTTTTCTACCATGGCATGGGTATTTCTAGGTGTGACAGTATTTTCAGCCTAGCCTTGCCATTTCCTAATATCTTTGATGAGATGGGATCTCTCATGCATTTTGTGGGGGATGGCTGGATTGGATTCGAAGCTGAGTGGGGTGGATCTCTGAATTGAAAAACACATGGTGGTAGTGGTCCCTGAACCAGACTGACGATGCATGAAGCCACTAGCCTAGTAACCCCTGAACCAGACTGTGGGTTTTGGTAAAGCCATATTGTGTGGGGAATATGAAACTCGTGAAGCACAGATAGAACCTCAGGGGAAGATACTGCTTCATGTCACAAGGAAATGTTGTAGACCACAGTCAAGAAATGGCTATGATGCCTCTGTTAGCTTTCAGGGGCCTTGTTGCCTCCAGAAACAGTGGGGGGAGAAAGAAGGGAACGAAAATTGGAAAATAGGACCTGTTAGGATAGTTTGGCTTTGTAAGGGGTACTTACACCAACAAGAAGAAAAATGGTTGAGGGGGTTAGGGAGGGGAGAATTCTAGACCTGAAGGACATTGCATGGATGGAGGTAAAACAAACCCCTATGATTCTATTAATGAATGGTATTCAAAGGAAGTCGTAACCTCGAAAAGCCAAGAGGAGGGGGGTGAAACATAGCAATCTGAGAGGGTTCGTCCCTGTCATGGAATGGCTACAAAAATCTAGCTCCCATGTAGTCGAAAAGCTAACCCCTAACTGGCTAGATTACAAAAGGCGTGGGGGACCTCTTTGGGGACCCTGGGGGATGGGAACCAAGGGGGGCATAGAATGGAGGTGAGAAGCAATAATTGAATGGCTATGACTTGTGAGAAATTGGGTGGCTGAGAAGAAATCTAGAAGTTCTAATGTTGCAAAACAGACTAAAAAGGAACGACATAGTGTTATGGTAAAATTTCATACTAGTTCTAATGAATACATTCATGTTAACATTAAAGGTATAATTAATTCCATTTTTCTTCTATCTTCGAAGCTTTGGCACCAGAAACAGGTGAGGTTGTGAGAGGGGAGGGAATAGAGGAAGCTCCAACAGGAAAGGATGGTGAAAGGAGGGAAACACAAAGGAAAAGGAGCCAAATGAGTAGGCAAAAAGACAGATTAGAAGGTGAATAGCTCAGAGGCATCAGTGAGAAAAATGTAGAGGAAAAGGGGTCAAATGATGAGAGAAGAAAGCACGCAGAATTTACCGCATGCCTACCATTCAAGCACCCTAACACAAGTAAAGGCAATAATAGTATAATGGGAAGAATAGTTAAGCACCCATGTGGAAAATGTAGAGCTTCCAATGGCATAATGGGAGCCATTTTGAGCGACCTGGGCCATACTAGAGGCCGCCAAACACTGTTCAGGCAAACCATACTGGCCAGGGCAATGATAACATTCAGCAACATAGAAGAACCAGAGAGGGAGAGGTAAGAGGAACAAGTTTAACAGATATTCAGAAGGAAATAATGTCAGTACAAGTGCAGCAATATCACCAAAACCTTTGTTTTATGAGGATGGAAAAAAATCTAGACCCTATTGCAAAACAAAGTGCCTAGGTCAAGTGCTAAAGACCCAACTCCAGTTGAATCATCTAATGACTAACGCAGAGAGACAGCCAGATAATTTGTGTTATTATGATGAATAATATTTATTTTACAAGCACTAAGTATATAGTAGATATAGCAACAAACTTAGCATGGATGATAAGGATAAAACTATTTAAATTTTGGACAGCTTTTGAAGCTGATCGGTGGCCAAAAGACCTAGTTTCCTTCGGGAAGGTTGAGGTCACCAAGCATATATTTTGTTACCTACTTATAGATGATTAATAGAAAAGGGAAGTACTACCAAGCTTACAAAATAAAAATAAAAATTGATTAGTGCAATTGTATATGATGTTTGGATTAATTTGTTATATTATCATATTTCACATCTCCTCATTATAGCACTTAATCATCCATATATTTAATCAATGGTGTAACATTTCAAAATAAAGTTGGATATCACAATAGAATAAATTAAAATGTATTTTATTATATATCAGTAAGATGCTCTTTGTAATACAAAATGAGATTGTTGTTAGTAAGCCATTTTCTTTCAATTAGGACACCATTTCCATTACATTAAATAAAATATCTAATTTTCACACACAATTATTTTAAAAAACAACAGATTGCATTGATATCGAAATAGATCATAATTCTTTGCTAGAATTGTTGTCACTGTTCGATCTACTTCCATGAATTGAGTTATTTGGACAAATTTTTTGTTTATTGCATCGATTGTTTTCATCTTCTTGATATTTTCCATCTATAAACATACAATTAAATTGTAATACATGTATCTATACTGGTGAGAAAAATAAAAATTGAAATAAATAATACACATCAATGTAAATCAAATAGAAATGTACCACAACAACACACATGTAACAACCCCTGTGAAAATTCCATTTAAAAATATATAAATACCACAGATGATGGGACACATATTCCATGCTAGATGGTGGGCAAGACATCTTAGGGGGTGTTCATTTGGTTGTTTATGGCTAAGGAAATTGGAAAATAAAATGGCTAAGGCGTTAAAGAGGAAAAAGGGTATTTTGGCACATTTATTTATGAAAATAATGGAAATTAGGAGAAAAGAGAGCTGAAAGGTCATACGTTGCATGTAAGGAGGAAATTGAATAATCCTTCACTCAGTTAGGTCACTAATGTTTTTCC
>APFE030432699.1:218720-259382 GCA_000404065.3 Pinus taeda | reverse complement strand
TATGTATGTATGTATGTATGTATGTATCATGCTCTGCATGCTAGAGTCAAACGAAAAATTATTTGAGTCATGTCCCATTTGGACATTTAAAAGAAATATTTTTTATTTTTTTTATTTTTGATTCATAAAACGACAAGGTGATCAAGTCAACCCTCCTTGGATAAGTTAGTTTGGCCCTCCGTAGTAACACTTATTCAGCCCTCTTAGACAACTATATATAAGAGATAGTTTGACCTCTTAGAGAACATATTCACTCATCAAATCAAGTATATTATGCACCTAACAGAGGAGAATGATATCCAAGTCAAAAAGAGAGAGAAAGACAAGGAGAATCTAGAATCGTTGATCAAATATTTTGACTTTTTCCAACGCGCACAAGTGAAGGAAAAATTTCTGTGAAAAGAGGTCCAAATTTCTAAGATCAACATAAACCAAAATTTGGCCCTAGTTGCAAGTCCAAAATTTTGAATTTTGAGTATTTTTGTAGTTTGACCAAGTGTTGACTTTTACTTTGGAGGTGACTTGGAGGAGGGTTTGACTTGGTATGTTGGTAGCAGTTTGGTCTTGGTCTTAGCTTGGATATCTCTCATTTTGATTTGATTCTATAAGGAAAGTATTGTTAGGTTTCATCCTTGTGGGTTTTGCCTTGCATACTAGCCTAATTTCTAGTGTCTCTTGTCTCATTGTGATCTCCATTTTTCATGGATGTTTGAAAATTTGTATAATTTCTAGATGAAGAAGACATAAGAAGCAATAAGAAGGAATCTAATATTCACAAGTAATTATCAAGAAGAGGAATTAAGTGATTAAACTAATTACACTTGTTTCTCAACATGGTATCAGAGCTAAGATGAAGGAAGAAATATTGAATATCACACTCTTGAAGACATTATTGTAGTAGCATCTCTCTCTCACTTGAAGACTTTCTTGTAGCATCTCTCTCTATCTCACTTTCAAATAAGTAATTTTCTATTCTTTATGGACAATACTTGTGATCAAATAGCATCTATCTCTAAGGAGAGCAACAAGCTTGAAGGTGCATCCAATTTCAAATTTTGGAAGAAGAGGATTGATCTAGTCCTTATCAAAAATGAAGTCATGCAATTTATTGAAGGAAAAGTTCCAGCACTAGATAAAAACAATGCTCAAACAGTGGCCAAGTATAATAAGGGAGAAATCAAATCTTAAAGGATTCTCTTTGAATCCAATGAAGATCATTTCATCACCTTTGTTTCAGAATTATCTACATCAAAGGAATTTTATGATACTTTGATAAACTTGTACTCTATCAACACAATAAGTCATAATATATCTTTAAGAAATCAACTCTATAGAACACGGATGATAAAGGAGGATAATGTAGGTTTATATTTTATGAATATATCAAATATTAGATACCAAATTCAAGTGGTTGGTGAAATTATATTTGATTCATAAATGATTACCATTGTAATCAATGGTTTACCTGAAAATTGGGATGTTTTTGTTGGAGGAATTCATGCTAGAAAGGAAACTCCTACTTTTGAAGAGTTATGGGCATCTTTCACTCTAGAGGAATCAAGAATAAATGTTGAAAAGAATACTCAACCTCATAATGAAGACTCTCAAGCTGTTACAACTAGATCAATAATATAATAATAAAATATATTTTAAAACAAAAATTCCAGTAACAAATCTCAAGGAAATAAAGATATGTGCAAAATCCAATGTTATGGATGTCATGAATATGGGAATTACAAGAAATATTGTCCTACGAACCCTAAGAACAATAAGAGGAAGTAAAGACATGAAGCATCAATAGTTGAATATGAAGAAGCTCTAAAGAAATCTAAGGAAGAAAATCACAAGGATCTCTACTATTGAAGATAATGAAGAATATGGTTGGTACACATAGAAATAATCATACATCCACTCCTACACCAGGTTGAAGTAAAAGTTTACTTTCCATTTTTATGTTTAGAAGATCATGATCTGAATAGAACTCATTAAGGATAAAGAAAAACTAAGTAAACTATGAGAGATAGTATATTTGGGATTCGCAAGTAGAAGTATTCAAGGGATTTATAATTAAGAGGGAGTTATTGGTCATCTATAGAAAGAACTTTGAAGTAGACGTATTAAAAAGCCTAGTATAAATATCGATTGATTAAGTAGTTGCATGATATAAACTCTTGTGTCTTCAAGAAAGAAGACAATCTCATCATGAAGATTCAAAATAATCTAACATTTCTCTCAAAAAGGTAAGCATTATAGGTATATAGAATAAAAACAAAGAAAATAATGTGTTAATAAGTTTATGGTCTATTTGTTTTTAAATATGGTTCTAGTTTGCAGCAAGATAGGAATTCAAAAACAAATATTGAAGATTCTTCCAGGATGATTTTTGAAGAGACGTCTATTTGAAAATATTAGAATACATCAATGTTGACTATATCATAGCATTTCAATTTAAAGAGGGAGAAAACTTGGCAAAGACAATGGTAACGATTACTTATACTTCAACAATAGATAAAATATCTTAAAGGATATGGAGGATATTCCTCAATAGATAAAAAAACGGGAATTTTAAAGTATGCTTTCATTAAATAAGTCTTAATCTAGCATGATGACATCATGAAAGAAAGACTTGAGAAGATTCTCTCGATCAAATCAAGTAGCTCACATTTTCCTCAATTGGAAGGGTTATTCCAGATTTGACAAGGATATAGGAATCTCATGATTATAGAATACCTCATACTTTGGATGATTCAAAATGGGCATAAAAAGTTGAAGTAACAAGGTATTTCTTTCTAAATAGTAGCAAAATGTGACATGAAGAATCTTGAATTGATTTATCACTTGGGACTTAATAGAAAATGGATGAGACCTTCCTTGGTAATAGAAATCTTATGATCAAGATCCTCAAAAAATTTAGAATGATTGATTATAGACCTATGGGAAATTCTATTAATAAAATTTAGGAAGTTCTCATATTGTTGATCCATCATTGTACTTGTAGTTGATTGGTTCCCTGATGTCTTTTTGATTACTTGATTGGGTTGACAGTTATGATAATAAACGTGTTAAAATTTAGGTAGCTTCAGGACAAATTTCCTAAAGGTAAACCCAATTTCCCCATTAGAAGCCCACCTTTCCCCACAAGAAGAAATAAAACAGATAAAAATAAATATTAATATATTGGGCACTTCTCTTATTATTATTATTATTGCGACAATTTTTCAATAAAGAATATATATTTAAAAAGCAAAATTTGAATTCTCCCTCCAAAATTAAAAGTCGGCCTCAGCAAGGGTTACATCAAATGACTCTCCATTGAATTATATAAAAAGAGAATATTAGTGACTTCTTGGATATAGAGAACATGACTCACATGTATATGAGGATATGTAGTTCATATATTTCAAATTTTTCGTTATCTGTATGGCAGGAACATGATTTGCACTATACCTTATGGAATTATCATTCATTATGACATGATCTTGTTGTATATGATACACTATTCTAAAATGGCTCAAATTTTGTGATACTTTATGATTCACATTAGCTTCATGTTGGCTCGCATTAGTTTATATGGATCACATTCTTTAATATTAATGTGTTGACTTTTTCTAAGATCTCCAAATTTTTGTAGTTCAAACATCTTATCTATGGTGAAACCAATTTTATATTTTAGCACCACTTTATATGTAATTTTATCTCGCACCAATTTGTTTAATATATCAATAGCATCTTTAGTGAAATCACCTATAGTAGTATCATCGCTACAAATACATAGCTTGAAGTACAAGAGGCATACCATATATCTGATGCATTATATATATATATATATATATGAACAGGGGCTTGGCAATTGAAGAACAAAGGTTTTGTAAATTGATTAGACATAGCATCACTCTACATTGGTCACAGACATCACATCACTCTACAAGTGGTAACAAACATTGCATTGCTCTACAATGGTGACATATTATAAATCTCTACAGACATTACTCTATAGTGGTGTGTATGCTATATCACTCTACAGGTATCATCTTACAATAGTGTATGTATTGTAGAAGTATGACATCATATGTATTGCAGTGTCACACTATTTGTTATTTATTTTCTCTACAGTAGCACAATATTCTTTGCATTGACTCATGGATATATGGTAATGAAACTACGATTCAACAATTATATATATATATAATAATAATATAATATATATATATATAATATATATATAATAGTATATATATATTAATTAACGTTCTATAATTATAGGAAAATATTTATATGGTAATGACCATGTTATTTTAATAGAGACCTCAATGAAGGATATTGAGACTGTGCCCTATCTCATATAATAGTGATCTTTTGTTATGCTAGTAACCTTAACATTATCTTTGATTTACCTTGGCATAGCAATTATCTTTTGGTATGAATTATATATTATATATATAATATATAATATTTAAATTATATATATATATATATATATTATATATAATATATTATTAAATAAATTATATATACTAATATAATATATGACCTCGATATATGGTTTTTGAGAAATCTAGGGCATTAGCATTAGGTGATTTCCCTTCCAATTACTAACTGCTTATGATTGCCTTTTGCTTCTTATATTAGAATATTTTCTTCTTAGATTATTAGTGTTATTCTTCATCAAATAGTAACCAATGCATGAACATAAAATAGACAAGAGACACAGAATGTAGGTTATCAACCAGGGCCAAAACCTCTCACTCTTTGAGAGGAAAACCTGTACAAATTATTCTTATAGAGATTCCAATTGAAGAATACCAAGACCAAGACCCTTGACCTATTAGCCACTCCAAGACCAAGACACAAGTTCTCTTGACAGTCACCCTTCTTCTTAACTCATATTCCACTTCAACCTTCTTCTCTTATTAACATGAACTGAGATCATCTCCTATCAAACTATAGACACACTTGAAGTGGCATGGAAACTCATCGCTATCATGTCACCGAACTATGAACATAGAATCTTTGTGAATTCATTATAACACATATATGTGGATTCCTTATGGCACATAAAATATGAACTTCATGAATGTAATGATATCCGAATTGCTGACTATAATGATATCAAACTCTTTGACTATGATGATGTATGAGCTCCTTGACTGTAAGGTTATTTGAACTAGTCACTGTAGTCATTCACAATTACATGTCATTATGAAGACTCAACCTAGTTACACTTTTCAATGCTCCCTCTTAACTAGGGATGTATTCATAATGGTACTTGGTCATTCTCAATCTGAAGAATTTCTCATAAGAATAATCAGATTGGTAACCCATCTGTAATTCATCATATCAACCAGCATTGTCACATAGAATGGCCTTGACTAAAAAATATATCCACATGATCAAAGCATAACATTGGTGAGACCAATGATTCATATACATCATAATCAGTTTCTGTCAAGGTACATACTCCACTCGGGTGTTCATAGAGTATGACCTACTTTGGACTATTCTTATCTTGGGTAGCCAATCCTCAAAGAATACCAGTCATCTACGAGTACTCTTATCTTGGATGCCCTATCTCATCCTCAAAGTGCATCAGATGCCATATGTTTACCCAATCCTTCATTATGTCTTCCCAGGTGAAGACTAGAATGGTTTTCTATCTCTCCCTTTCAATTAGGGAGGACATATCAATTCCAATAACGAAATGTACTCATTCCTATGGAAGGAATGTACTTAAGCTCCCTCTTGACTTAGTAATTTCCAACTTTATTCCAAGTAAGAAACTTGTTTTCCAAACTCCCTCTTAATTAGGGACCTACAACATCTCCTCAACTAGATGCTTGAAGATATCCTTCCTTCGATTTCATGAATTTCTTTGTCACAGAGTCTTCATCTTTTGTGGCTTATTCATAGGGCACAGATCGCTCATCACTTTCATCCATGGGTCAATCATGTCATTGTTACTTTCATCAAAAAGTTATCCATTAGTCTTAATTTGGCCTTGCTTCATGTCATGTTTTCTAAAAGTATCTTGCATCCTTCTATATGATCCTCTTGGAAGACATCCACAGTTCTTCCCCTGGAAAACATGCATAAACCCATCCAGATATTTTTTCAAAAACAAGAAATGAACACTTAAATCAAAATTACCTTTGTGATGGTCTTTCATCATCACATCTTCCATTTTTCATCAACATCATGCATACATGTTGACATATCTCCCAACGATATCCATTGTCAAGGGTCTCCATGTTTTTCCAACTTCCATCAGAGTCTTCATATCTTTCCAAGAGATTTCCTAGTCAAATCTTCTTGTTCTTTTGAATGTTGATTTTTGTTACCATGGTTGCATATACCATGATCTCTTCCTTCCTTTCTTCACACATTTCATTTCATTCCCAGGAGCTTCCAATTATATTTCCTCAATTGTAGTCAACCAATTCATTCTTCATATTAGGACATATTATGTTGTTTTCATCTAGTGCGACTCATGCCTTCCGGAATCCTTTTGTAGGAGGAGATTCCTTTCCTTTGATCATGCTTCTTCAAGATAGATCAGTGATATATGTTACCTGCAACCATATAACATGAATTTATAATATGGAATACAAGCATACATACCTCATTTACCTTTAGGTCGTTTAGGCTTCTTTCAGTAGCTTTCTTGATTGAAAAGAGCTTCAACCCCTTGATCTTCTTCATCTCTTATGTCATCACACCATCATCCCATGAATTTGGAGTTCCCGATGAAAAAACTTTCTTCCACTTTAGATTGGTGAGCCCTCTAATGAGGATTTCATCAGATAACCTTGAGGATCTTATATCCCTATCTAATAGATGTTACCTTTGTATGATGAGCCTTGTCCTGGATGACTTCTTTCTAATGAGGTTCCCAAGAGTTATAACCTTCACAGTTGACTGCCATAGATTTTGTTCCAATTGTCCTTCATGTTTCCCTATGGTAATGTCACAAGCTATTGCTTCTAATTCTTTTCCTCTTTCAGCTTCCTCCACTTCGGTGAAATAGACTTCTTCTCTATCTTCCTTGTTATTTCCCTTCTTAAGCTTAGGACAAACTTTCTTGTAATGCTCATAGCATTGAATCTTAGTTATGTTCTTCTTTCCTTTCAACAAATGTCTACATACTTTTCAACCTTTCTTCTTCTATCTTGCATAGAAATCACAAGTTGTTGAATGGAATAGCTTTCGTATCCTCATAGAAGATAGGTCATATACTTCATTGATATGAAATAGCTTTCTCATACTTCTATGTGAGGGGACCTTTGACTAATTTCATAAGAATCCCTTGAGTCCTTTTATCCCTTTCCATGTATTCAGAGGAGACCTTTCCATTGATATGTTCAATGACTTCACTTTCTTAAAGGACTATATCTATCCTCCTTTTCCATGCAAGGAAGTTTGATGACCCAACCAGATATAGATCTCCTTGCAAAATGAATTCATTTTACCAAATTAGATTATAGAATAAAAGATACTTACTTGACAAGTGAAGGTGAAATATTCAACTTGATCCTTTTGATGGTGGTTGATGAAGATGTACTAGTGCCCTTTTTAATGTTGTTCTTCCAAATGAACTCATTTCTTCAATAAAAGGAGAATTCCCCCTTTTATGATGACAACGCCTTTGATCTAGCTCTCCTTTGATGATGTTGATTTGGTGAGGATCTCTTGATGCTTCCTCGAATGGCCTTATTTAAAGCTAAGGAGGAGATCCTTGCTTAAATTAGGGGAGACTACCTTGTAACCTTTTGAAGATGATGACAATGCATTTTTAGCCTACTTTTGATAACTAGCCTTCAAAATACTTCAACTTCTTTGGTGATGAATAAGTGCAGATCAGAAATGCTTCTAAAGTCTCGACTTTCTCCAAGATGATGTGATATTTTTCCTTGGAGTGCTATTTTTCCTTGGAGTGCTTCTCTTGAATGTCTATACTTTGGACTACCATTCTTTATAAATCTCTTCAACTTGATGAGCATCTTGGTGTTATTTTGATGGTGACTAGAGGATCCAACACTTTTGTTGGTGTAGACTTCCATTTGTCTTGATTTGATTGATGATACCAAGACTTCCTTTTGAAGTCGTCTTTCTTCTTAAATGTAGATCTCAACTTCACTTTGATATCCTTCAACTTGTTTTGATGCCTTTCTTGAAATTCGATCCTTGAGTGTCTCTTTGATTGCATGCCCTTTTCTTGACTTTAACACCTTAGCTCTAATACCATGTTGACAAATCTAGGGAATAGCATTAGGTTATTTCTCTTCCAATTAGTATATTATTGTGAATGTTGTTTGCTTCTTATATTAGAATCTTTTCTTCTTATATTGTTATTTTTCTTCTTCGTCAAACAATAACCAATGCATGAACATAAAATAGACAAGAGATACAGAATGTGGGCTATCAGCCAGGGCCAAAACCTCTCTCTTTGAGAGGAAAACCCGCAAAAATTCTTCTTATAGAGATTCCAATTGACGAATACCAAGACTAAGACCCTTGACCTATTAGCCATGCCAAGACCAAGACACAACTTTGCTTGACAGTCACCCTTCTTCTTGACTCCTCTTCCACTTCGACCTTCTTCGTAACATGAATTGAGATTATCTCCTATCGAACTACTCCCTTCGGAATCCTACACCAATTATGAAATTCCAAATTCTGGAATCACCACTTAACCAGCCACGCCCACCCCTCTAGACACACTTAAAGTGGCATGTAAACTCATCATTGTCATGTCACCGAACTATGAACACCGAATCTCTGTAACTTCAGTGTAACACTAATATGGGGCTTCCTTATGCCACAGAAATCTGAACTTTATGACTATAATGTTATCCAAATTATTGACTATAATGACATCAAACTCCTTGATTGTGATGATATCTAAGCTCCTTGATTGTAAGGTTATCTTAACTATTCATTCACCCAAATTTTAGAGATATATTTGAACTTGTGAATTTTTTAGTACCTCCTTGTTGTCCCTTGAAAAGTCCTTCCATTCTCTTTGTCATGAAATACCTTCGATGCCCCTTCAATACATTCTTTGAGCTTGTCTTCTATGATCCAAATCTCAAAGAATTTGAGCTTTTGAACTATGGAAATGTGGATACCTTTTGCACCTATCTATAGTGGTCTTCCCATATATATAAGCTGACATGTCCTAAAAATGAAGGGATGTGTCTCTAACTTGGTGAGCCAACATGTGCCATTTACTTCATTTGGAGTCTGACTTGAAGAGGAGGATTGTGCTTGTCTTTGGAGGGCTATTTTATAATCCTATAGACTAGAATACATTATTTTATCCCCAAGAAGGGTTCTTCATACATGACATTAACTCTTTGAATTTAGTGACAAATCCTAAGGCTCTTAATGGGATCCATCTAAATAAAATCTCTTGCTCGTGAAACCCATGAAGCAAGAATTACAAAATAATTTTATTTTCTTCTTTACACCATTTTACAAAAGTCACAATCACATGATATTATGAAGACCAAAACTAGTTACACTTTCAATGATGGTTGTGCCCTTGATCTCCATTATAGTGATTTTGATATATGACAGGGATCTATAGGGTATTGTTATATGTTTTATGATAATTACCATGTTGTATGGCATAACAGTTTGTACATCAATGAATTACGTGACAATTGATGCTAGATAATGATTTATGTGTATGACAGATGCCTAGTTGTATGGAAGGACCCTTGATGAAGACATGGTAGTGATATTGTACAATAAGCTAGCTATTGCATTATGACAGTGATCATTGATGATTGAAAAAGTAGTGATCTTGACATGGATGATAGTGGTTGTAACAATGTTCTTGTTGATGGATGAAAAATGTGATTGTGTATGGGATATTGTATATGATAAAGATATGACAGAAACCTTGTGGATGATAGAGACAGACATTGTATCTCTAATTTATGATATGGAAGCAACTCTCTATGTTGTTTAGTTCATAAAAAAAGTTGTGAACTGATGTAGATTGGCCCTAGGAGGCCTGATGCAATGATGTACCTCTCTGTGGATGTACTTTGTATCTCAATTGAACAATTAATGAATATATAATAGAAGAATAGTTTAGATGGGTTTTACCCTTGTGGGATTTTTCCTTAGTCTTTGACCAAAAATTTTGGTGTCCCTTTTGTGCATGTTTTTCTTATTTTGTTCCTTTATGTTCCACTGCAAGGTTGATGTTATTGTTATTTCTACATAATTGCTAATGATGTTAAGACGATATGTCATGAATGTGATATGAAAATGATGAAAAGTTTAAAATGTAATTATCAACAACAAAGAAAAATCTATCCCTAAGAAAATTTAATATGGAATCAAAGTTCGTCTAAAGAAAAGTCATTGACAACACCCCTTGAAGACACTAATGATGGAAGCATATGAAAATGGTTGAGACCTAAAAGAATGCTAGGGTTTGAAGGAAACCCTAGGGAGACCTTTTTTTTTCGTGCAAGTATAAGCTAGGATTTGGGAGAAACCCTAAGAGTAGATATTATATGAAAAATTCTTGGTAGGATTGAGAATTATCATGATTAACGAAAATTTTAGGTGCGAAATTTCGCAAATGGGTTATTCTTTGGACATTTTTTGAAAAAAATATTCGCCAATTTGGTTAAAAAATTTCCTATTTTTTACATACATATGATTAAATGGATGATCTTCACCAAAAAAAAAATACTATTTTTAATAGTAAATTATATGTTTTTTGTTGAATATTCACCTACATTCTATATGTATGAATTTTAAAACCAAAATAGTCACCTACTATACTATATGAAAAATTTTAAATCCTTAAAAAATACCCTGATCATGATATGATATGAATTGTGAGATTCCATTGAGTTATTCTAGTACCTAACAAATTCAAATATATAATAGTATGACACGATTGGTCGGAAACCCATAAATGATTCAAAAGAAACCCTAGGAGAAGGGTATGTTGGAGATTCAATGGTCATCATCGATGTTTGGTCTTGGTTGTTGATGAAAGAAGATAAAGGATATAGGTAGTACTAATGAGGATTAATCTCTTCTAAAGACAATATTTACATATGATCAATGGATCATGATGTATCCAGGATAAGAGGGAGACATTATCACGAGGGAGTTGTGAACCTCCTCCAATATACATTAAATATAAGTATTTCCAAGGATTATGTCATTTTGTTTATGAGAGTGCTCTTGTTTAGATTTATCCCTTTTGGACTATTATTTATTCTTCCTCCTCAAATATTTGAATGATTGTTTCTCTAAATTATTGGATGAGTATGTGAGATCCTTCTTAAGAATCATCGAGTTGTAGAGTATTGCAAGAAGAGTAAGCTCAAATAAGGAGTTGGTGCTGGAAGAGAAAACTTCAAAAGGGAGTTAGTGTGGTATAATGAAGAAGGCACTCTTATATCTAGAAAAATAAATCTAGCCCTATATCATCACCAGGTACATTTTCATTATGTTTATTTTTCCATGATTTCTCTTGTTGTTGTTCTAGGACCAACAGGTACTTAAAAAGAATGTGAGGACCAAGTCCTCTATGATGTTATTAAGAAGATTGTAGAGCCATCCCATGACTTAGACAAGAGCTCAAGTACTCGAAGGAAGGATTGTAGTATCCTTGGTTTATAACTATGATTAGATAAGCTTCCTCTTTAGAGGGAGTTCAATGATAGGTTGAATACAACAGTCTGATGAGATGGTGATGACAATATGCCCTTCATGCAAGGATCATTCTAAATTACTAGATACAATAATGTCAGATGCTTTTGAAGTATTAATCAGTGATAAGGAATATGTGCTCAGAGGGAGAGGATTGTAGGTCATGTTTCCATATGCACTAATCAAATGTATGTTAAGTTGGTCTCCTCCATGATATATATAATGAATAAACATACTTGGATCAACCTCAATGCTTTGAGGCACATGAGATGATATTCACGATTACAGATAGAATAAAGTACCATATAGACTCGAGCAAGCTCTTTGGTCTTGGTAACTTAGATTGATGGTCACTTAATGCGTACACCAACCTCTCTTCAAGGTTGTAGGTATGTCTCTGATATTTGGTTTATATGTTGACAATTTACTTATGACAAGATAAGATCTTCTCCTTGTTCAGTCCCAAAGGGAGTTGACCCCTAAGTCCTGATAACCAACATCTTGAGATTAGCAGTGTAGTTGAGAGATTATGAGGATGTGCTTGTTAAGGGAATTATGTTATCAGAGACTTTGGCATGATGATTTACACGAAAGCAGTTGAGATAGATTCATCTTCATATTCAAATTGATGAATTCAGATGATGAGTTGATAGCCAATTGGATACGTGTTTCATATCATGTACTCTAAGTCAAATAGAGCCTAGACACGTATATTGGGATGTTATTAAATATGTGTTGGGATATCCACATGGACTAGGACACACTATTGAAAAATTGATGGATACATTGATGCAAACTGATATTGGGAATGTTGTTGATAAAAATAAAACATTTGGGTGTTGTAGTAACTTGGGGTATTCCATGATTTCTTGAATGATTTGAAAACAAGAAGTATGCTTATTTGAATATGACTAAGGCAGAACATTTGTTGCTAGCATGGCTAGATGTGAAGCAATGTGATTGAGAAGGCTATTTAGAGAGTTTTTCGAGCATGTGTCAAGAATGACCGTGATATACTATGATAATGTGAGTGACATCTGATTTTCAGAGAATCTCGTGTCTTATGATCAATTCAACCTTTGTGAAATCAAATATTGTTTCATCTAGGATATGGAACAAAGGGAGAAATGAGGCTTCAAAATTGATTTGTTGTGGAATTGAAGTAATGAGGCTTTCGTAGATGAGCATGTTACTGACATTCTTACTAAGGATTTGCCAAAAGGGAAGTTCCTACCCTTTAAATAGTAGCTTATAATGATGGATGTGACCCTCTTGGGTAAGGGTCTCGACTAATTGAGGACACTGAGCTATGATCATCCCCACCTGTTTTATCTCGTAGGGAGAGGAATTGAGCCGGAGAGATATTGGTGTTAAGGGATCTATGTACAATAGGATATGTGTGATCCTTACCTCTAATAGTAAGTAGTATCCTGCCTATTTCTTGACAATAGGATAGTTGTGATCCTTACTTTTCATAGTAAGTAGTATCCTTCCTATTATCACCATTGGGAGCAATAGAGTATACCCCAATTGGAATCCTACCCATAAGTTGGGCTTGTTTGGATTTTCCTCCCCATTTGGAAAATGGGTTTAGGAGACTTGGGATAGATGTGATCCTTACCATTTTTGGTAAGTAGTATCCTTCCCAAGTGAAGGGATGCAGGTGTTCTAACACTAGCTCTTAAGGGTCAAGTTGGAAATATTAGTAGAAAATAAGATAGTTGTAATACTTACCTTTTATGGTAAGTAGTATCATGCCTATTGTCCTAATGATAGGATAGTATCACTCTATAGGTATCAGCATACAACATCATATATATTGCAACAATATGACATCACATGTATTCCATTGTCATGATATTATTTTTTTATTCGCTCTACAGTAGAATAATATTATTTGCATGACTCATGGATATATGGTAATTCGTTATGATTTGTATATAGAATAGTGATTTTTATTAATAGGAAAATGATTTATATGGTAATGACCATGTCATAATAGAGACTTAGATGAAGGATATTGAGGCAATGACCCTACTCTCATATAACAGTGAGTTTTCAATTATGGTAGTAACCTTTATAGTTATCTTTGATTGACTTTGGTATAACAATTATCTTTGGTATGGAATATATATAGATATATATATATCAGTGACCTCAATATATGGCAGTGCCCTTTATCTTCATGATAATGCTTCTAATATATGGAAGGGATCTACGGGAAATTGTTATAGTTGTTATGAAAGTTACCATGTTGTATGGCATGGCAGTGTGTACATCAGTGACTTATATGAAAATTGATATTGGATAGTGATCTATGTCTTTGGCAATGACCTATTTGTATGGCAGGACCCTTCATGAATACATGGTGGTGATCTTGTATAGTAACCCAACACTTGTATTATGATAGTGATTGTTGATGATCGAAAAAATTGTGATCTTGACATGGCTAATAGTGGAAGTAACAATGTCATTTTTTATGGATGACAAATGTGACTATGTATGTGATAAATTATATATGAAAAAGATATGGAAAAAACCTTGTGGATGATAGAGACAGACATTATATCTCTAATGTATGATATGGCAACAACTCTCTATGTTTTTCAGTTCACAAATGAAGTTGTGAACTAACAAATATTGGCCCTGGGAGGCCTAATGTAATGATGTATCTCTTTGTGGATGTACTTTGTATCTCAGCTAAACAGTTGATGAGTATCTAATAGAAGAAGAATTTGGATGGGTTCTCCCCCTTATATGGGTTTTCCCTGATCTCTAACCAAAAAATATTAGTGTCCCTTTTGTGCATGCTTTTCTTTTGTTGTTCCGTTATGTTCCATTACAATGTTGATTTTATTGTTCGTTATACATAATTGCTAATGCTGTTAAGATGTTATGGGGTGAATGTGATATGAAAATGATGAAAATTTTAAAATGAAATTATCAACAACAAAGAAAAATCTATCCCTAAGAAAATTTAATAGAAACATGTACTACTAATGGTTGTATCTTCTTGAGATTCACTATGGTTTCTTGGAAAAGAATGAAGCAAAACCTTGTTGGACTGAGGCAAAAAAATGTATGGAATTTTTTGCAGTTAAGCAGTTTGGCTCCATAAAATATTTGATGGAATTTTTTATGATATATTGAATTCGATTATGATACTTTACTATATGACGATTATTAGAGAACCTGGATTTTCATGTAAGTTTGAAAAGTACATTATTATTCAAGATGTGATGTAGATGAGACTCAAGAGGCTAAAACAACTTCTCCATAGATTAACAGGTACATGATGTAAAGGAAGTATTAGTACTTTTGAGACAAGCTTGGGCTGATCGATTACTCCTCCCAGTTTGAGAGTGAGTGAGGATGGAAGCCTAGTTCTACATGTGCCTACTGTGACTAGAACTAGCAGTCGTAAGTCAAGTACATGGGCACAAAAATGGATAATGGTGTATTGGATAAACATCTTGGGAAGACATTCTTGAGTCATGTATTGTGATCGAATATATTTAACACTCTAAGTAAAGTACATGGACTTGGTTAATGAATGTTTTGGTGGACTAACATTTCCTTGTGACAAGTAGGAAATGGTCTTGTGGAGGATATACTATGGTGAACCTGGGTGGAGTGTGTGCCTCAAGTAAATGGGGTTTGCTATTGAATGCCTCTGAGCATTGTGCTCTGATCTAGTGGAGAGATAGAGTTTACTTGTCAAGGCCTTGGTATTTTGACAGTGTTGGTTATGATGATGTTATCATCGATGATGCTTATCATTCTGGATCCTTTCTTATATAAATATTTCAACCTGAGATCATCTTGATGAGTCATTACGAATACCTCCCTAGTTAATTGGGAGTGTTTAAGACGTAATTAGGTTCAATATTCATATATATGGAAATTGTTACATGTAGAATGGAAATAAACTAACTCAAGCGATGGTAGCTTATCTTTGAGAAGAGATGTGGTAAATACATGCCTTCTAAATTGTGTTAGAATGAGGCTTGGAGGCCCTTTTTATCACTAAGAAAGAATGGGAAACCCTAAACATCCAAAAACCTAACCCTAAGAGATGAAGCACCAAAAGCTTGTGGGCCCCATTGGGGTTAGTTGGAAGGTCAACTTCTCGAGGTTGTAACTTTGGCATAGATCTCAATTTGGATATCATAACACCATGTTTTGAATATCTCTAAGAGGAGGCAAAAAATAGATAGGTGAACACTGAACTAGCCTTGAACTTTTCTAGTCTCTCTATTTTCCCAAAAAAATGTCATTTAGGCCCTCAAAACGACTTAAGAAGTTTAAGACCCAAAAAACTACCAAAATTAGTAAATTGTGCTATAATTAAGGAAAATGAAAGAAACAACAGTGGGGGTCCAAGTGGAATAAGCAGGTGGCCACTAATATTCACTCGGATCACACTCCCTTAGGAATAAATGATCCCCATTGTGTTGAGTGCCTACATGAGATGGGGAAACTTATGTTGAACTTGGTCCTTGGTGAGCCACTTTCCTTGGTGTAGGAGTTGGCCAACTTTGACAACCCAATACAGGTGGATCTTCTATTGGAAAGTGATATTGATCTATGTGTCCATAATCCGATCATTTGTGGCTTGATCCATGTAGTCTAGGTTGAGCTATGTTGGTGTTAGCTATTATGTAATGTCTGATGTGTCCACCAATGGTGGAAAGTATGGCAGAAGGTGGTCCACATTGAAAACTGGGTGCAGGCCAAGGAATGGGGGAATGTTGAGGTCAAAATCATTGTCACCCATAGCCTTGGTGATGGTGTAAGGTCCATAATAGAGTGGTTAGATCTTTCAATGGGCTCTAACAAGGAGTTCTTTCTACAAATGCAACCAAGCTTTTTCGCCCACCTTAAAATTATGTGGCACCTGATGTTGATCATGTCGTTGCTTGTACTTGGAATTGGACTTCTCCAAGATGTCATGAACCTACTGGCAGATGTTTTGGATGTATTCAATAAATCGGGTTGCTTTATCAGCCCTAGCTTATAAATGTGTGGATTTTGTCTATGTAGTCGCATGAAGCATGGCAACATAAATCAGACAGAGTGGTTCAAATCCCATGCCCACTTGAAAGGGATTGCAACCAATCGAGATATGGATTTCTTTGTTATAGCTATGTTTCACATAGGGAAGGATCTCATCCCAGGTTCATGGATTCTTGGAGTTGTAGATGTGGAGTATGTGCACTATCATCCTGTTGATGACCTTTGTCTAGCCATCAATCTGGGGATGGAATGTGGTCAGCTTGGTGAGCTTTGTGTCCAATAGTGTCCAAAGGCTCAATCAGAATGTGCTCAGAAACCTATTACCCCAATTTAATATAATGGTCTATAGATCCTAAATTGTACCCATACTCATTCAAAGAAGATTTGGACAGTGTCCTCTACTTGGTACTCTTCTTGCAGCCTACCAATATATCCATCGTAGAAAAATTATCCACAACCACAAATGCACATTATTACCATGCTTGGTAGAAGGGAGGTCAAACATATAGTCCATGGATATGGATTCCCAGGGATGGATGGGAGTAGGCAAAGGAGTGTAAATTCCTTGCTTCTTGATGGTTGGTTTTGCAATGGCACAAGCAGTGTAAGATATGATATATTTTCCAACATCCTAACAGAGCTTTTGCCAATAAAAATACTTTTGTAGTACAACCACAATTTTCTCCACACCAAAGTGTCACGTGACCTGACTATAGTGCGCCTCCCAAATCATCTCGGCATGCTTGCTTAAAGGGAAACAAAGGTGGCCCAGGTAGCATAATAATGCATCTTAGAGGTGGAAATATGGAACCCGCTTGCCATCCACTAGCATTTGGTATGTGGTTGATAAATATGGATCATATTTTTATAGTTGCGGCCATCTAGAGGTCTCGTGGTCACAAGAGTTGAGAACAGTAGTTAGTGCTACAACTGGAGGTCAACTAAGGCAATTTGTAACACGATTGGTGTTACTCTTTTCGTATTTAATGTTCAAGTGAAATTTTTGCAGATATGTAGACCACTTCTGATGGTGATTGTTCTACAACTTCCCTTGTGTTTTTATAAATTGAAGAGGTTATTTATCTATGTGGATGATCATCTCCTTCCCCAAAATGTAATGATTCCATTGCTGACAATCTTGCATGATAGAATACATATCGTTGTCATAAGTGGGGTACTACTGAATTGTATTAGAAAGTGTCTCACTATGATATGCCACTAGATGTATGTGTTGGGTGAGGACTGCACCAACAGCATAGTCGAATGCATCTTTCTCAATTTCAAAGGGTTGTTTCAGGTATGGCAATGTGAATACAAGTGTAGAGCAGAGGCGGTGGTTTAGCACAACGAATTCCTTCTATTGGGACTGAGACCAAGAAAACTTTGCTTTTTCTCCACCCTTGGTAATTTGACTCAAAGGCCAATCTCGAACTTCCAAACATGAATCTCCAATAAAAATTGGCAAGAACAAAAAAGCTATGAAACTCTATTAGAGTGTTTAGGGCTGGCCAATCTTGAATGACTTGTATATTAGCCGGATCGACATGCATGCCTTGCTCATCAATGATGTAACGTAGATATTGGACCTATCTCTTTCCAAAGGTGCATTCTCCAAGCTGGCACATAGTTTTTGCTTTCATAGAGTTTGAAGGATCTTATGTATGTGTTGAAAGTGCTCTTCCTAACTCTTGTTGAATATGATGATGTTGTCCATGTAAGAAATCATGAACAAGTTGGTGAAGGGTTGCAACATGTCATCCCTCAACCTCATAAAATTAGCAAGGGTATTTTTCAACCCAAAAGGCATGACCAACCATTCAAAAAGGTCGTCCTTGGATTTGAAGGTGATCTTCCATATATTTGTGGGTTCTATTGGATCAAGGTGATATCCAAACTTCAAATCAATCTCGTTGAAATACTTGATCCCCTTGAGCTGGGCCAGAAGGTCATCAATCTGTGGGATTGGATACCTATTCCTGATAGTGAATTTGTTTAGTTCCCAATAATCAATGCAGATCCTCCAAGTCCCATCCTTATTATGTACAAGTACAATTGAGATCCCAGAAGGTGAGGAACTTGGTCAGATGCGCCCTTTTTGTAGAAACTCCTAGATCTTCCACTTGAGATCTTCATTTTCACAAATGGAGCAGTGATATATCGGCCCATTGGGTAGAGGTGCTATGAGAGTCATATGGATTGAATGCTTGACCTGACTGTGTAACGGTACCCCTCTGGGTGAGAAGAAGATGTCCTTGTATTCTTCCACAACCTTATCCACCTGCTTCTATTGCGGGGTGGAACCTTTTGTGACAACCATGGATCTGGCCATGATCTTTCCCTTACTTTGAGAATGAATAAAAAGAAAACAAATTTCCCAGTCTAGGAGATGATATTACTACATTGATTAGCAGAGATCAAAGATATGGTAGTAGGTGGGCTACCTCTGGTATTTTGTATAACTTACTACCCAAAGTAATAGTAATAGTGTGATGCCTCAACTCATACACAACATGACGCTTCCACAAGTATGATTGCACTAATAATACATCACAAACTTCAAGAGTATCAACATCACACAGTACCTCATCTATGAATGGCTCGAGGTTGTAGGGAAGGCAACATTGTTGGTTGATGCGAAGATCGCGTCCTTGGTGAAGTCGTTAAATTTTTAGATTGTTCTATTTTGTATCAATTACTTTAGCCCAATTCAATACTTCAATTAGAAATATTTATAATTAAAATTAGTCTTCCCATTCATAAATAGTAATTGAAGATAGAACAATAAATGCAATGACAAAGTAGACAATAAACACATCAACATGAGACACCAGGTTTGGTCCAAGTGAATTTTTTCTTCTATTATATTGTCATAAAATGTTAAGTGAAGATTACAATGAGCCCAATATAATATCATCAGAAAAACAGCCCAACAACATTCAAAAATAAGTTTCCAGTATAAGAATATAGCAGAGACAACTTTTCCTTTTTGCGGTCAACTTTGGTCTTCGGTCAAATTTGACTCAAACTTCTTGGTCACATGTAGGAGGAGCTATGCGAGTGAATGGAGGCTTCTAGTCACACCCTTGATCCTTGTGATCCAATGATTATGGCTGAATTTTGCCTTTTGCGAGCCTACGACTATAACCCAAAAACACTAAAACAAATGCAAGCCTCAAACCTTGTAATTTTGAACCTTTGCAAACTTATGTTGTCATCCCTGCCTTAGACCTCTGCAAGCAAATCAATGAAGAATAAAGGAAGAAGACTCTTGGTGGTGTCCAAATTATCTTGAGGTCACTTGCATTTATAGGCTTCCATGGGTGACCAATTTGCTTTAGGGTTCACCTTGTCCAAATGTGCATATGTGGGATTTTCTTCATAAGTACACTTTCCCTTATCCAAATTTGATGATATTTAGGTTGATTTTGGTCCTCTCAAAAATAGGAATTCAATGCGATCATCATCTCCAACAAATAAGCTATCCAAAGTTGAATTTGACTGTATTTTCATAATTTAACACTCCCTCTCAATTAGCAAGAATTCCACCTATCCATACCTAACTATCGATCAATATTCTCAACTCTATATGTTGAAACATTGTTGAATATAAAGAAGAAGAATCGTCGAGGAACTAATGCTACCACCCTCTATATCTTTAGAGAGGATAGCTCAATATGAAACCTCGTTGGGGAGTACATCTCAACTCAGAATCTCATGGTGAATCTAAATATCTCTGACCCCATATCGAGCAATATGTGATATAAGGGAGAGCATCTCAAACCATCCTATTTCCTATCAATATTCCCAACAATGAGCCTCAATATTCATGTGGTAGAACACCTACATCATAATCCGATCTTGGGCAAGATACCCGACTTACCAAAAGGTAAGGATCACATGCCCCTAAGCCTCCTCAACCCGTTGGCAGATGGGGAGGGACAATCCCAACAAGCCCAACTTATGGGTATGATGCCAACTAGGATAACTCTGCAAAGGCCAAGATGGGGGAGAAACATATATAACCCTATGGGTAACAAATAGGGGTGATACTCTATTTTCCAGAGATCCCTCAACCCTAGGATCCCATTATCTCAATTCCACACCCTAGGATCAAACAAGAGGAAAGAGTTGGCTCAATGTCCTCGATTAGTGATGCCCCTTATCATGAGGGGTCACATCCATCAAACCCAGCTACTCTCTAAATATTAAGAACTTCCCTTTCATAAAATCCTTGGTGAGAATATCTGTAATTTTCTCATCTGTCGATATGTGATGGAGTCTAACAGCTCCTCTCTGCACCACATCTTGAATGAAGTGATATTGAATCTCCATTTTCTTGGACTTGTCATGAAATATAGGATTCTCTACCAAATGGATCCCACCCTTGTTGTTGCAATATATCACTGTATTATCTAGGACCTACTAAAATAGATCTCCAAATACTTGTCATGAAATATAGGATTCTCTTCCAAATGGATCCCACTCTTGTTGTTGCAATATATCACGTAGTATCTAGGACCTGATAAAATATCTCTCCAAAGAGCTTCGTCAACCAAACTGCTTCATAGTTATCTATGCTAGCGGAAATATTCTTTGATCGGTGGTACTTAATGCTACAGACTTATGCTTCCTACTCATCCAATATATCATGGTAGATCCAAGGCTAAAACGACATCTAGACGTACTCTTATTGTCGACAATGTTTCCTTCCCAGTTAGCATTGGTGTATCCATGAAGTTGAACATCTCTGAAAGAATATCTCAAACCAAGGGTGATCATCCCATGCAAATATCTTAAAATGTATTTGGCAGCGATCCAGTGTGCATGGAGAGGCTCAATCATGAATTGACTCAACGTATTCATTGCATATCATATGTTTGGATGGGTGTTCACTAGAAAATCAGAGCCCAAATCAACTATCTATATTTGGATGGCTTTTCCAAATTGGGTCATGTAGCTTCTCCACATAATTTCTTGAAGTTCATTTCCATTAGTGTAGGTAGCGGCTTGTATTCTGACATTCCAAATATTTCCAACAACTTCACAACATGTTTTCCTTATGAAAGGAAAATCTCACTGGGCCTTTGCCTCACCTCAAGGCCTAGAAAGTAGTGCATGAGTCCAAGTTCCTTCATCTCGAATTTAGAGGCTAGCTCCCTCTTACACTCGATCACCAGGGGTTCACCACATGTCAAGAATAAATCATCAACATATAAAGCCAAAATCAATAACATACCTTGGACTACTTTGAAGAATAGGTTTGGATCGACATTGCTTCATGTGAATCCAAACTCCACCAAATCACTGTCTATGTAGGTGTACCATGCTCTGAGGGCTTGCTTCAAACCATACAATGTATTCTTCAACCTACAAACATGTGTCTTTCAATCCTCTAATTCAAATCCCTATGGTTGCTCAGTGTACACTTCTTCTTGTAACAGGCCATGGAGGAATGAAATCTTCACGTCCATCTGATGGAGGGTCCATTCTTGACTTGCGACAAGGGAAACTATCGAATGAATGGTTGTATATCGAGCCACGGGTGAAAATATATCATCATAATCTTCTCCCTGTTTTTGGGAGAATCCTCGAGCCATTAACCTTGCCTTGTATTTCACAATGCTACCATCAACTTCATGATTGATCTTGAATAGGCATTTTGAAGTCACCACAGATTTCCATTTTGGTCCTGGCACAACATCCCATATGTCATTCTTCATAATCAATTCATATTCCTTGGTCATAGCATCTTTCCAAACTTGTTCCTTCATGGATTCTTCGAATGTGGGAGGTTTGGCTTGAATTACAGTGCTTGTGGCTGAAACAAATCCATTGTACCTGGATGGCTTCTTCCTTTCTCTAAATGATCTTCGAACAAGAACACTTATCTCATCATCTTCTAATGTGTCTCAAAGCTAAAGTGGCCTCTTCCTAGCAAGAGGATGAAATGGAAGAGGATCTAAGGAATCCATGGGCTCCATGGGATCATCAATAATATATGTCTTAGATTAGGGAACAGAAGCACAACCTAAAATATCCATATCATCATTCTTCTCAGGAGGAGGTGAAGGAAGGCCCTTACTTTTCCAAGGGTAGCATCTTCATCGAAAGTAACATTCTTACTAATTTTAGCCTTCCTTTGACCAAGAATATATATTCTAAATGCTTTAGAATTTTCATAGTATACAACAAACATACCTTTTCTTCCTGAGGCTTCCAACTTGTTCCTTTACTCCTGTGGCACATGAAAGTATATGGGGCAACCAAAGATACGAATATGTCCAACATTGGGATTGACGCCTATGAATACTTGTTTGGGGGTATTGTTGTCCAATGCTTAATGAGGTACCCTGTTTTGAGCATATACGATGGCATTTGTTTCTTCTCCCCAAAGGAACTTCAGAATTTTTTTATCATGGAGCATGGCACGGGCAACTTCTATAATCAAAATTTTATTTCTTTCAACCACTCCATTTTGTTCAGGAGTATAGGGCACAATTGTCTCTTTCTTTATACCTTCCTTCTTGTAAAAATCAATGAACTCTTTTGATGTGTACTCTCCACCATTGTCGGACTTGAATATTTTAATTTTCATCCCTATTTGATTTTCGATCAAAGCTTTGAACTCCTTGAACATTTCGAAGGATTCATCCTTATGCTTTAAGTAATATACCCATGTCTTTCTTAAGAAGTCATCAATTAAGTTAATATAGTATAGATGGCCACCAATAAATGCATGGGCATCGGACCACATATGTCAGAATGGATGAGATGGACGATGTCATTTGTCTTATTTTCGCTAGAGGGGAATGGTCCCCTTGTCTTCTTTCCACTAGCACAACCTAGACATACTCCCTCATGAGGGGTATGAACCTTGGGAATCCCTAAGACCAATTTCTACAATTTTTGAACAGCATCATAATGTAGATAGGCCAATATTTGGTGCCATAGCTTACTTAGATGATTAGTATCATGGAATAATTCTAGAAGTGGTATTTCAGTAACCCTATAGATTCCTTCATATCTTGATCCCAATGTGAATGCATTTCTCATAGGTGATCCAACATGCCAAGTAAGAACCTTTCCCCTGATGAAGGAAACCCTCATCCCTATTTCTTCCAAAGCGCATATTGATACCAAATTCTTCTTCAATCTTGACACATACATCACATCATGGAGAAAAATAGATTTCCCAAAATTTAAATGAAATTTGATGGACCCAAAAGCTTTAACGATATGAGTGGAGTTGTCTCCAAGAATGATTTTCAAATTTGACTCCCTCTCTACCAAATTAGAGAGAACTTCCTAATAACCATAGAAGTGATGAGTGTCCCCACTATTAACCAACCAGCTATCCCACAAATCTAGGACGATGATCTTCTTCATGATCAATTGGAGCAACTATTCTTCTTCTTTCATCTCTTCCATTGTGATCATTCATTCAGTCATCTCTCCTGTAGAAAATCTTATAGATTCACAAGCTAATGCAATTTTCTAAAGAAATATACAAGAATATACTTCTACTCTTTATAGTGGAAGCCCATAAACATTGAGAAAACAATAATAAATAGAGGAATATAATCAAAGGCACATAACACAGTAAATATTTGAGGAAATCCATAGCTCAAAACCCCACTATCTATTTTGTATTAATCAGGAAAATCAAGATGAAATTACAATGCTTGTTCTCTCTAGAACAATCCTAGCGCTCAAAAAATTCAATATCCAAGTCATAAGCAAGCTCAACTCCAAATCGTATCCTCTTCACAATCTCTCCAAGTCTCTATTCCAATGTGTAATTCCTATGAAGGAAAGCTTGTATTTAAAGGGAAATAAAGACTCTAAAAATAGTGTAATCCCTCAAGGATCAGTTCTTGAATGCATGCACTATTAGTGCAACTCGGAAAAATCTAAAAAGAATAGTACATTATCCCTACACTCTAGTCTCAACTAGGTCTTTCTCAAAATTGACATGCATGAGTTTTTGATGAGTAAATATTCAGTTTACTAGTGTAGCACTGGTGGAATTTATTAGTGTCACCAGTAACTACTAACTCCCTATTAGTTCTCTCAATCAATTTGAGAATTAATTTAAGTGAACTGACTCATGAAACTAAGTCTTCTATTTTACAACTCACAATTAACTCACACCAGACTCCTACAAAGTAGGGAGAACATATACATGACTTCTAAAAGACTTCCAACTCGAATTTCCTAAGTTAAGTAATTTTAATAAACATAATTTCACTATTTTAAGTTGCTATGAGAATAGAATTAGAATTTAATTCACAGTTTAATTAAAGGAAAAATAAATTGGAATCTCTTGTTTCCATTTCTCAACACTCCCTCTCAACAAGAAAGGGAATATCAACTACCCCGATCCTATCTCTGTGAAACTAGAATTTACATATTGACAATGCCTTTTTCAAGATGTCAGCTTCTTTCTCCTCTGTTGGAATGTAATCTAACAACATGATCTGCCTCAATACACAATCTCTGAGATGATGATATTGGATATCAATATTCTTGGACCGATCATGAAAGACTTGATTTTCAGAGAGTTTGATACAATTATGATCATCACAATAAATCACTGTTGGATCCATTTGCTGACCAAACAAACCAACCAGGATCTTTCTCATCCAGATAGCCTACATGTTGCTTGACTTGCAGCCATGTACTCTGGCTCTTCTGAACTGAGTGCAACTGATCTTTGTTTCCTACTATACCATGAAACTGTCGATGACCCAATAATAAAGATCCCTCATGATGTTCCCTTCCTGTTGGATGGACTCCCCGCCCAATCTACATCAGTAAAGCCTTGAAGCTTCACTTCCTCTGTACCATAACCCAAACTGAGTAGTGCCTTTGAGGTATCTCAATACATGCTTTGTCTCCTTCCAATAGAGCTTGTTAGGCCTAACCATCACTTGAATAAGTTGGTTAACTGCATAGAACATATTCAGTCATGTGTTCACCAAGTACATGAGTGAACCCACAAGCTGCCTGTAAATAGCAGCTTCCACTACTTCCCCTGAAGTAGCATCCTCATTCCTCTAGTTACCAGCTAGAGGTGTGTCCATGGGTTTATTGTTCTCCATGCGAAATCTCCTAAGTATCTCATTGGCATACTTTCCCTGAGATACAAACAAATCCCCATCTCCCTGACATACCTCCATGCTAAGAAATTAATGCATGAGGCCCATGTCCTTCATCTCAAACTCTCTTGCAAGGTCCTCCTTGTAAGATTTGATGAGCTTCTCATCACCTGTTAGTATAATATCATCTACATAAAGTACAACGATAAACAACTTACCTTCCACCACTATGTGTTATAGGTTTGCATCTGCTTCACTCTTCATGAAGCCCAACCTATTGAAGTAGCTATCTATCCTAATGTACCAAGCATGAGGTGCTTGCTTCAACCCATACAATGCTCCCTTGAGTTGGCACACATGCGACTCATGGTTCAAGGTTTCAAAACCTTCAGCTTGCTCTATGTACACCTCTTCCTCAATCATGCCATTGAGGAAGGCAGTCTTCAAATCCATTTGATGGATCTTCCAACCCATATGTGCTGATAGTGCCAGAATAAATCTAATTGACGAGTACCTTGCAACAGAAGAAAAGGTCTCATCATAGTCAATCCCCTCTACCTGTGAAAACCCACGGGCCATAAATCTGGCCTTATGCTTCTCCACACTACCATTTGTTCCTTTCTTTACCTTATAAAGCCAACGGGATCTCACAACTGACTTGTCCTCTGGTCTCAGGACCACATCCCACACACTGTTTTGAACTATGGAGTCATACTCCTCCACCATTGCATCAACTCGAACTGGCTGCTGCACTACTTCCTAAAAGGAAGATGGCTCTGTCACAACACATGCACCCAAAAGTGTCTTGTATCCAGTGTACCTCGTTGTTGACCTCCTCTATGTATGTTGAGAAGAGGGTGATCCCACTTTCTCTCGTGCATCATCCAACAATATGTCAACCTCTCTAGTGTGCTTTCTTCCCTCTTTGGAAGACTCTGCTTGAGTGGATGTCTCCATTCTCTAAACCTTTGCATGTGACTGCTCCACATAAATCTGATGCCCCTCAATCTTAAGAGCTAAAATCTCCTTATCCGTATGTAGCTCAGGCTCCCTCTTAAGGGATACTCACATGGCCTTCTCCTCATCGAAACTAATATCCTTGTGACCATTGTCATTCGACTAGTCGGCATGTACACCCAACAGTTATGGGGGGTATCAGTGAACCCCACAAATATTCCCAACTATGTTGCTGGCTTAAGCTTCTTCCATGCATCTTTGGTCACATGGAAATAAATTGATGACCCAAAAATCCTGAAGTGACCAACATCTGGCCTCTTACTAGAATAATCCTCCTCTGGTGTCTTCATCTCAGGTATCCAATGTGGCCTATGGTTCTAAACATAAACCATTGTGTTGCATGCCTCAACCCACAAGTGTAGTGGTAGGCACCGATCATGAAACATCACCCTTGCTACCCCTACTATGCTCATGTTCTTCCTCTCGGCAACCCCATTCTATTGAGGTCTATGGGGTGTCGTCAACTCTCGTTTAATCCCTTCCACTGCACAAAAGTTTTTAAACTCATTGGAGACATACTCACCATCGTTATAACTCCATAGAGCTTTAACCTTGTTTCCGGACTCTTTCTCTACCAATGCTTTTCACAAAAGTTTGTGAAAGTTTGATCCTTTTTCTGCATAAAAAATACCCAACATTTACGAGAATAGTCATCAACAAATATAACATTATACCTGTGTTTGGTCAATGATTATGTCAAGAATGGTCCACACACATCTAAATGGACTCTCCCCATAATAGACTCTGCGTGGCTATCTCTATCTCCAAAGGAAGACTTAGTGTATTTTCCCAAAGTACAACCCTTGCATGTATCAACTTGCTCAAGCATACCTTTGGGAATACTAGTAGGGATTTGTTGCAATATCTTCAAAGCCCCATGATGAAAGTGTCCCAATCGCCTGTGCCAAAACTCGCCAACATCTTAGCTCAACATCTTTTCTACTTTTGAACTCAAAGTAGCACAATCCTCTACCTCTATCTTATAGATATTTTGAACTCGAATCCCTATCTTCTTTACTTAACCCGTGGCTATGTGTCGAAGGAAAGCCTTTCCTTTCGAAAAGATCACATCATAGCCTTTATCCTCAAGCATGGAAATGGATATCAAGTTCTTCGTCAGTCCAGGTGCATGCATAACATTCTTCAAGGTGAGTGGAGCCACATGCTCCCTCTGAAAAAGTAATAGTGCCCACACTAGTAACATTATACTTACCGTCATCACCCATCTCGATATGCATCTTGAGATCTTTTTCCTCCAGTTCATTGAATAACTCTTTGTCGTCAGTAATGTGGAATGAAGCTCCACTGTCTAAGTACTAGCCACTTCCCATCATTGAAGACACCATGCATGCAATTAGGGAAAAGTCCAATTCGATTTGGGAGGCCAAAGCCTCACCCACCACTCCTCCTGAGGACTTCTCCTTCGACTTCTTCAATGGACAATTTGTAGCAAAGTGACCCATCTTGTGACAACGAAATCATTTAACTTTTGTCATGTCCTTCTTCTTACCTCCATGATAAGAATTTGATTTGGAACGAGAAATTTTACCTTTCCCCTTCCTTGCCTTACTCAATAAGGCACAGTTCTCTTCATCATTAGTCTTTGATGAAGATCCATCCCTGGTGTTCCTCCTGATCTTATCCTTCATCAAATCTAACCATAGTCGTTCCCAATCTAGTAGCTTCTCCCAACCATTGACAGAGTCCTGATAACTATTCCAACTCTTTGGGAGTCCAAGAAGAGCAAGGATCACCATATCCTCCTCGGCAACTGTGATTCTAACACTTCCAAATTCATCTCGACATTGAGTGAAATTGGTCAAGTACTTTGGAATCATCTCACCTTTCTCCATCTTAATTTTACGAAGTTTATCCTTTACTGCCAACTTCCTTTGATCATTGTTATTCTAATACAATTCCATCAATGGTTTCCACATAGCATGCGGGGTTTCCTTTCCATGGAGACTCAAGACAATACTATCTCGAACTCCCTCAAGGATTATCCGCCTTGCCTTCGCCACACACTTCTTACACTCGGCCAAGTTCTATGCATCAATAGCTGTTGGCTTAGGAATTGCTTGTTCAAAAAATTCCTTCAGGCCATTGTCCTCTAGCACAGTCTCCATCATGTCCCTCTAAGCTATGAAATTAAAACTTCCTTCCCAGGCATACTCAAGCCTTAACACATGGAACGCCATCAGCCGATCCTGAAGTATGTATGCAAATTCGACTTTCACCTATAACTCAGAAACTCAAAACGTTGAAATCTCCTCTAGAGAGTTGATTTTAAATCAGCGATATCTCCCTCATCCGAACACAGATTCGGCCAATTTTTTTTTAATTTGGGCATATTTTCCCAAGGAATCCATATTTGTAATTTTTTCTAAAAACTTTTCACATAAATTCTCAGATATTCTCTACAAAATCTCGGCCCAAAAAATAATCTTGCTCCGATACCATGTAGAAAATCCTATAGATTCACAAGATAATGCAATTTGCTAAAGAAAGAGACAAGAATCTACTTCTACTCTTTACAGCGGAAGCTCATAAACATAGAGCAAACAATAATAAATAGAGGAAGAGAATCAAAGGCACATAGCACAATGAATATTTGGGGAAAGCCACAGCTCAACACCCCATTATCTGTTTTGTATTAATTCAAAAAATAAAGATGAAATTACAATGCTTGTTCTCTCTAGAACAATCCCATCACTCAGCAAATTCAATCTCAAACTCATAAGAAATCTCAAGGCCAAATATTAGCCTCTTCAAAAGCTCTCCAAGTCTCTATTCCAATGTGTAATTCTTATGAAGGATAGCTTGTATTTAAAGGGAAATAAAGACTCTAAAAATAGCACCATCCCTCAAGGATCAGTTCCTGAATGCATGCACTATCATTGCAACTCAGAAAAATCTAAGACAAATAGTACATTTTCCCTGCACTCTAGTCTCAACTGGGTCTTTATTAGAATCGACATGCATGAGTTTCTGATGAGTAAATATTCAGTTAACTAGAGTAGTACTGGTGGATTTTATTAGTGTCACCATTGGCTGCTAACTCACTATTAGCTCTCTCAATCAATTTGAGAATTAATTTAACTGAACTAACTCATGAAACTTAGTCTTCTATTTTACAACTCACAATTAACTCACAGTAGACTCCTATAAAGTAGGGAGAACATATACATGACTTCCAAAAGACTTCCGACTCAAATTTCCTAAGTTAAGTAACTTTAATAAACTTAATTTAACTATTTTAAGTTGCTATGAGAATAGAATTCGACTTTAATTCACAGTTTAATTCAAGGAAAAATTAAACTGGAATTTCTTGTTGCCATTTCTCAACATCTCCTTATTTGATCATTGAACCTATTGTTGTTTCTTCTAGTATTGTAGCGTGGTCCATTGTTCTTCTTGGGGAAATCTCGAGCATAGTATCCTTTCTTATGACAATTATAGCCTTTGGTGTGCATAAATTCCTTCCTTATATTTGGATTTCGAGGAGGAGGCTTTCTATAGTTTTATGGACCTCCTTTCCCTTTCTTCTTCTTCTTGTCATGAGTGATGAATGCAGCGAGATCTCCTTCTTCATGCTTTTGAATCCATCCTCTTGATGTCATCCCTAATTCTTCTTGAGTGAGTTTTCCAATAATTTCATCAAATGATGGGAGGACATTCTTGTTTCTTATAGTAATAATAAAGGTTTCCAAAATAGGAGGGAGACCTCTTAGAGTCACGATCACCAATTCCTTTTCAGGCATAGATTTCCCAACTCTTTTTAATTGATCTCTTAAACGATATATCCTCATTATGTAGGATTGCACTGACTGTCCTTTGTTCTTCTTTGTGTCTTTGAGTTGATATTTCAAGGAGATGATTTCACTCAAATTGTTGATATGATACATTCCAACTACCTTATCATACATGTCCTTAGACCTTCTCAATTTTCCAACATATGCAAGTAAATCATCTTGTAAACCATCAGCTATCATTTGCTTTGATTTTAACTCACGTTTCTTGTGCTTGTTCTTGACAACAACAGAAGCATTCTTTGGAGTCTAAGGTCCTTTTCCTTAAATATAGTCTAAAACATCATTCTTATCATCTATGATCTCCAAACTAACTTTCCATGAAACAAAATTGGATGAGTTGCCAAACTTCTCATTTTCTTTGATGAAGGAAGTCATCTTGACTTGGCTAGATCGGCTCTTTCAACTTTCCAATTATTATTGCTTCAATCATTGTCTCCATTTTGGCTTGTCCTTCACCTTAGCTTTGATATCATGTTAAATTTTCATATTGTTCTATGTTGTATCAATTACTTTAGCCCAATTCCATACTTCAATTAGAAATATTTCTAATTACAATTAGTTTTTGCATTCATCAACAGTGGTTGAAGATAGAAAAATAAATGCAATGACAAAGTAGACAATAAAAACATCAGCATGAGACACCATGTTTGGTCAAAGACTAGGGAAAAACCCTAGTAAAGAGAAAACCCTTTGAAATTATTCTTCTATTATATTTTCATAAAATGTTTAGCAGAGAGTAGAATGAGCCCAATAAGGGGAAAACCCTTTGAAATATTCTTCTATTATATTTTCATAAAATATTCAACAGAGAGTACAATGAGCCCAATCAAATATCATTAGGAAAACAACCCAAAAAAATTCATAAATAAGTTTCCAATATTAGAATATATCAGAGACAACTTTTCCTTTATGCAGTCAACTTCAGTCAAATCTGAGTCAAACTTCCCAGTCGCATGCAAGAGGATTTGTGCGAGCGAAGGGAGACTTCCAGTCACACCCTTGATTCTTGCAAGCCATTGACTATGGTCAAATTTTCCTTGTGATTGTAACCCAAAAACCCTAAAACAGATGTTAGCCTAGAACCTTGTAATTTCAGGCCTTTGCGAATTTATGTTGTCGTCCCTACCTCAGACCTGTCTGAGCCAATCAATGAATAAGAGAAGAAGAATATGCTTGGTTGTGTTTAAATGAGCTTGAGGTCACTCATATTTATAGGCTTCCATCGTTACCAATTTGGTTTAGGGCTGACCTTGTCCAAATGTGCATATGTGGGCTTTTCTTCATAAGTACACTTTCCCTTGTCAAAATTTGATGATGTTTAGGTCAATTTTGGTACTCTCAAAAAGCGGAATTCAATGTAATCATAATCTCTATCAAATAAGTTGTCCAAAGTGTAATTTGATTATAGTTTCATAATTTAACAAAGCCACTGGATGGTGTCGAAATGTGGGTGTGGTGTGCCTAGTAGTCCCAACTACTTCATGGCCTCTGTTGAGATGAGGTTCTTTTGTCTCCTACTACCGAGTGGAAGAGATGCTCCCCTTCCTCTGGATCATCGAGCTCAATCTTTTGGATCTTGGTGGTGGCAATGGTGGTGTTGGGTTCCACATCAATAATTTGCTTCCCTTTGTCATTTCGCTTGTCGGGTTCTGACTTAGACTTGAAAGATGCATCTGACTCTGAAGCCTTCATCTTGGCCACCAGTGACTACTTGGCTTGACACTCACTTGTGCTGTGATTGGGGCTCTTATGGAACTCGCACCACTTTCCCATGTCCTTCTTTGTCTTTGTGGTGTTCATTTTCCTTGTGCCTTCAGCGGGTTGTCCTAGGTCACCCTACCTTGGCTTTGTCCTTTGTTCTGTGGTTTGGGGACACTCTTGCCCTGCTTTTGATTTGCATTTCCAAACTTGCACTTATTTTTTTTTCAATTTTTGTTCAATCTCGGTAGCATATCAACATGTTGCACCAAGTGAGGAGATGTCCAAGAACTCCATTTCTTCCTGAATGTATTTTTGCGGCCAAACAAGATACTTGAGCACCAAATGTCACTTAGAGTATTTAATACCCAACTTTGTGCATAGAATATGAAAAATATTTGTGAGCTCATGCACATCTTGGTCCCTTTTATGTTGTAGTGTGCTCCATTATATGCAATTATCCTCATATCTCCCCACGGGGTAATATTGTTCCTTGACATCATCTCAAAAAGAGTTCCAAGAGGGGGTGGCTTTAAATAGAGAGGCTTCCAAGGCCCTTTTCTCAAAGTAAGTTTCCCACTAGTCCTTGACATGGGGATCATCTTTAAGTAGTGCAAAAGTAATATTCTCCCTATTTGAGAAACTATGGACCAAAAAGTAACCTTCCAAGATATTCAACCATTTATCTTCAACATTTACATCTATTTGACCTTTAAATATAGAGATATCAAAGTTTACTTGTACCTTGAAGGGGGAAGTGCCTCCAAAATGACTTCTAGATGAAGATGTGTCACCAATGGCCATCCGTCGAAGGATCTGGGAAATTTTTTAAATCATCATGTTCCTCTGTCGCTCGTGGGATTCTTTAAGAAATATTTGAAAGGATCTCCTTCTCCCTTATCTTTTTTTCTTTCGCCATGGGAGTTCGTAGAGGTCATCCTTGCAAAATTTCAACTAGTACAAGCCCTACTAACTCCTTCTACCCTGACCTCATTAGGGGACATGCACATAAAAAAAGAGAAAGAGCAAACTAATCTAATATCACTGATCAAGATTTATGAAGGAATGAAATGTAATATAGTATGAAAAAACATAGATATACAATGAAAACAAAACTTAAATTCATTACTAACAAGGTAATGAAAATTGTTACATGCAGAATGGAAATAAACTAGCTCAAGCGATGATAGATTATCTCTGAGAAGAGATGTGTTGGCTACATGCCTTCTGAGCTATGTTACAATGAGGCTTGGAGGCCTTTTTATCATTAACAAAGGTTGGGAAACCCTAAACATCCAAATCCCTAACCCTAGGTGATAAAGTGCCAAAAGCTTGTTGGCCCCATTGGGGTTCGCTGGAATGTTAACTTCTCGAGGTCATAAATTTGACATACAATCTTCGTTTGGCTATCATAATACCTCGTTTCGAATATATCCAAGAAGAGACCAAAAATAGACAAGTGAACCACCCTTGCACTTTTCTTGTCTCTTTATTTTCCCAAAAAACATCATCTAGGCCCTCAAAATGACTTCAGAAGTTTAAGACCTGAAAAACTAACAAAAATAGTTAGTTTTGCTACAATTAAGGAAACTTAAAGAAACAACAGTGGGGGTCCAAGTGGAATAGGTGGGTGGACACCAATATCCACCTGGATCACACAAGTAATTATGAAGAAAAGGAATTAAGTGATTAAAATAATTACATTTGGTTTCTCAACGTGGTATGAGTTGTCATCTTCTTATTCTTCCTTTTATTGGCCACAGTTTCTTGGATCTACCTTCCAGGTATTAGACTAAACCTTAAGGAACCTGATATGATGCCAATTTTTAGGAATTATGATTATAATGAGAGGGGGGTGAATTAGTATAATGACCAATTTAACCAATCTTACATTGCAACTTGAAATCATAACACTGCAGATGAAAATCATCACATCAACACATAAGAATGCTAGATGTACATGGAGACCCATAAAGGGAGAACACTGTGATTCATATTTCTTCTTCATCTTCAATATTTGTTTGAAATATTTCACTGGCACCAACCAGTAGGATATTTTGATCCCTTGAAATACGCAAGCACCAACTCACTATAGGCTTCAACCTGATCGAGGCACCCAACTGCTAGAGGAACCAACCCCCATATTAGTGTGCAGGCTCTAATCTACTAGAGGCACAAACCCCAAAAAATAGTTTGTAGGATCCAACATGCTGGAGGCACCAATCCCTAAAATTATTTTGCAACCTCTAACCTATTGGAGGAACCAACCCCAAATATCGATTTACAGGAATCAACCCCAAAAATCATCGTGGACCTCCCTTTCATATAATTTTCAAACCAGATCTACAAGACTCAATATAAAATTCAAAACGAATTTCACCCTTTTCGTTATTTGAAATTTCCTCTCTGCTCAACAAAACACTAACTCTTTCATTCAAAAAAATTGTCTTCAAAAACACATCCTGCAACATCAATACTCTAATCCTTGATTTCAAATGGCTACATAAGAGGCATCATACTTAGTACTTCAACATCAAGAACTGCATTACTCATGATAGAAAAAAAGACTTTATGGATAACACACTTGACATATTTCATTACTTATTGCTCCATGAATACCATACTTATAGAAGCATAAAATAGGTCACTATGCATATCCTTCACTTTGTATCAGATAAACACAAACTAATCATACAATAGCTATAACAACTTCAAACTTGTCACAAGATTTGGTATTAGAAATGAAAATAGAAAAGTGTCTTGGAGAACTCAGTAAACTTCATGTTCATGGTAGCAAACATCATTCAAAGAAAATTAAACTTCATAGGCTACAATTATCGGTGAACTACTCCTCTTAAGATATAAGCTTCAACCCTATCATAATAAGCAAGTTGTGCCCTACAATTAAAAAATGGATAGTAATAAATTAGACCTTGAACACAAATGTTGCTCAACCTTGTGTAATGAAGATATAGCCAAGTCTTGAATGAGATTTGTCCTTGTAAGGAAACTTCCAAAAAATCAAGAAAAGACATTGATATTATCTCAATGTTGGTTATTTATTTACATTATGATCGGTTCTTGTTTAAAATTCCATTCAACACACTATATATGTGTATATGAATCGAGCTAACTAAATTTGGAATTTGTTTTCACATTGATCAAACTTTGGCACTATACATGACAATTATGACTTTTAAAATTTTGGCCTACCACAACGAGTTTGAGGTTACTCCATCATACAATGGTGCTTTAAGAATGAATTTTATTGCACGTCAATCAAATAGATACTACCCATTACATACCATCACACTTAACATTACACATCCCATGAATTCGAAACATAGTAATCCCAATACATATAAGACATTAAAAAGCTAAAGATATGAAGCGATATAATCACACTAATAACACCACACTAGACAACATGATAGGAAACGTCAAGAGGATATGAAAGTGAGTAATTGTAGAGATGTAAACACAATGCAGTTGCATGAATAATTATCGATGGGTTAATTCAATCTATCAAATTATATCAAACAAATAAAAAATGAATACTTGGCTCCAATCCAACCTTACGCTCTTTCCACAGTAGCCATTAGTTGATCTACACCTTTAACCAATTGGATATTGCTCTGATTCACATCTAGTTTATTGCGTCGATTCACAATCATATCTAGAGCTTCATCATCACACTGACTTAGATCATGGGCTCATCATTCTACAAACCATTCCATAGCTCATTTGTAGTATTCATTGCAGACTTGTTCCAATCATTCAGATTCACAGATAGATACATTATGCCCATCGCATTATTTAGCATTTTATATGTAGTAAATTGTGCCCATCATAGAACATACCATCATTATTGCATATGCAAACTATATCACCATTTATTTCATACGAAGACCATCATACTTATTATTGTTACACCAATTCAAGGCTTCACCAACACCAATAGATTTAGTGATTCATCATCTCTTCACTTAGAAAATATGTGTCTTACATATTACATCATGAGAATGAATTCTTCCACATGCTACTTGCAATCTATGAGAATATACTCACAATCGAATAGCTAGAACCTATGCATTGCTATATATGCCTTATGCCAAATAACTAATGCACCAAATCTCTATGTATTTAGCCCTTAGAATTAGATTAGAAATCTATGGCTTCTTGCACACATTTGACCCCAATTAAATAACATATATATAGTTCTTCATAGTTTAAAATTTGATAGAAGCTGACCCAAAAGCCATGGGTTTTATCATGGGTGTTTACATGGTAAATCAATTTACCAGGGGCATGGTCAACCAATGGATTTATTGATCCATGGGTGTGGTAATTTCCATTGTCCTCGTCAAATATTTAAAAAGGCATATGCACACATTTAGATTCATCAGTTTAAGTTGTTTGGAGTTCATAATGCATGTTGGGCTGACCTAAATCCATAGTAAATGAACATAACAACATTTGACCAATGATTGGTGGATGCCAAGACCTTGATCAATTAACCACTTACCTAAACTAAATTCTTAGGAAATCAATTGAATGCATGGCCCTTCGTGGCTTGCTAATTTTTCATTCAAGTGACTAGGCCTATGATGATTGAATTTCATAAAGAATTGAAACACGTTTTCTTATGTACATCCTTTGACATCAATAACATTAGTTGTCATCAATGGCAACGTACAAACCCAAAAAAACCATCCAACTGTTAGGTTCCTATACCAATAGGTTTCATCTTTCATTATTGACAGCGGAAGGGCTAAATATGTTCATCATTACAGGCTGCAAAGGTTCCATATTTTGTGTACATGCTATGAAAATTAAAAAATGAAAAGAGGGTATGCCTTAAAAGAATAATCAAAAGGTAAGAAAAACAAATGGTCAAAAGAAAAATGAAATGAACCCCAAACTAAAGACTAAGAAAGTGGCCAATCAAAATACCACTACTATCTTTGGGCAGTATCATACTCTACAAATACTGCTGCTAATCATACTTAATGGATGGACCAATAGCCTAATCTGGGCCATGCCATGTTTAAATTGCTTGTTGCATAATAGAGAATGTTTCCTGTCCAAACAACTTAAGCTTGGTAGATGACTAGCTAGGTAGAGAAATGAAGGAGCCCAACTGCTTAATCTGGGTCCTTGGAAGAAATAAGGGTACATTTAGATAGGAGGGCAGTTAAAAGAAAAGGAGAACAATCAGGGTCTTCTAATTCAAGTGCACCCACTTCAAGTGAAGAAAAAATGTTAGGATTACTAGGTTGGGTAAGTAGTGCAAGGTTGCAGAAATAAGGGCCATCACCAATTGGCCTATCAAATACAAGACTCATTCCATCCAGGATATTAGGATCAAAGCAGAGGTTTGAGGACAAAATATTGGAAGCATGTCTAATTTCCCCTATTTTCCCCCAAACATCATTTACTAACATCCCCAAGCACCTTGAGATCTGCTCAAGAGTCTTGTTCCACCTCAGTTCATGACAGGGTACCGGGTCAAACTATGAAGTTCAATCAAGGAAACGAAGCCACATTTTTTGTTTAAAAATCTCTACTCTCATTTCATTTATCTTCCATTCCTAAGTTTTACTTCTTAAAACTTAACCTTTGCCCCTACACTCACCTCACAATGTCATATTAACAACTGAAATATTATTTAGCTCCCTAGGTCCCCCCTTCCCTAATTCTATAAAGATCTATGAAAAATTCCCAAGAAATTTGTATAAAATACCCTCCCCCTAGCACTATAGCTATATAGCCCTCTCCTAGGGAATATTAAACCATCAGGGGTTAATATTAACCATCTTTGACCCTAAACTATGGTTTTAAAATAAAAAACTTTGGCTAAAAACCAAAAATCCATGGTCCCCGACCTCATTAACCCTTCCTACCCCTTTTTTCCACCCTAAATACATTTATCATAATGTTTTTTAAATAAAAACATTTATAAATGGGCGCGAATAAACCTAAAAACCCAAATCCTAAGGTTAACCCCCCCTCCCGCGCTTGATTTATTTAAATCGATTAAATTAATAAGGCGGGTCCCCCTCTGTTAATACGCCGTCACATCACGATTGCTGCCAGCCATCCGATCGTGGGCGATCTAATCGAGCGATGGGTGTCATTTCCCACAAAACATGGCCGACCTTTTGCGTCCGGGGATGCGGGTATTATTGTCGTAACCCGCCACGCGTCGGCCTCCCGCATGTTCGTAGCCCCCCCCCCCCCCGCCCCTTAAGCCACTTACCACCTATGGGGCCTTCGAGGAAACCACTTACCATCCATCCCCCTTCGCTGACGTCATGCCCTCGTCAGCTTGACGTCACCTCACCTCTTCCGCCACCACGCCTCCACGTCACCTCCACATCGTCTGTCCACCCGTCTTCCCTGCCACCATGTCACCACCACCAGGCCACCCACGTCAGCTGCCACATCACCCTGCCGTACCCAGACCCTTGATGACGTCAGCATGACGTCATCACAAAAAAGGCACCAAAGGGGCAAAAGTGCATAAAAAGATGAGAAATGACCGTTGTTGGTCATTTTCATTCGTCGTTTCTGGAGCACTCTACATGCAAAAAACGTCGTTCACTACCGAAGTCAAGAATTCACCCACCAAAGTTGCTGGCACCCCCATTGTCGACCCAGATACCTGCAATTGATCAAGCTCGACGCCTCCTGCACCAAAAAAACCAGGTATTTACCGCAGGCGACCTATTTTACCCGCATTTCTCCTATTTTTCTCCTAAATTCCTGTAAAGAAACTCTGCAAAAGCTCCTCACAGATAAATTGTCCACTGAAACGACTCAAAAACTTGGTAAAATATATGCACCATAAGGCTCTAAAGCAAACCCATGCCCTTCTGCGAAATTCACCATTAAAAAACTAATCGGAGAAGCCGAGCTACTGGCTAGAAGCCCACACAACTGCTCCCTCATCCCTGATATCAGAAATTCCCTTGAAAAACCAGTTAATTAGCTCAAACACACTCTGGTTGTTCCAACAGAGTGCCCCACAATCTATCAAAACCTGTAAGAGTTTCCTTATACTCTCAAGTTGCTCACTGCCAAACACAATTTAGTAGGCATTCCTCAGCCTTTGCACCAATCCTAAACTCAAATAAACATCCAGTTGAAATCAAACATGGCCACCCCATTTGCACTGGATGTAGCTCCTGTTAATCCACCCAATAAAGAACTTGAAGCTATGCCACTGGTAGATAGTGATTTCCTCATTGCAGATTTTGTGGCAGAGAGGAGCCACTTACAGACCTTCTGCCAGCTGAGGAACAGTCACTTGGATAACAGTGACATGTATGGCATCTGGGAGTCCAATCTACCCACCTACTTCCTGCCATCTGTAAATGTCTTCCCTGAAGTCATTCACCTCTGTGCAGAAAGCTATGACCAGAAGCTCAGAGCTGTAAAGTCTCCATCTGGGAGCATCCTCTTCTACATAACACTAGAATCCATAAATCAGATGCTCAATTACAAGCAAACCCAGCTGCTATACCCTTTTTCAATTAAGTACTTGCTGGATGAGGGCTCCAAGCTCTCTAGCACAGACATTGCTGCAGTGGCCAAAAATTTCTTGAAGCCAGACTGCAAACCTTCTGGGCCACCTCCTTTTTCATATACAAATTTCAATGAGGTAGGCAAGCTGCTGGTGGACATGATAACCTCTGTGCTGGGATTCACCACAAATGAGCATGTTGATGAAACTGTGCTGGTCATGCTATCTGCATATAGCCTTGAGAAGCCCCCTACTGTAAAATACAATTATGCCAAGTATATTGCCAACAAGATGCATGACCAACTGTCAAAGCTGAAAAGGGAAGCAATATTTAAATATTCATCATACATCTATCACCTCTTCATGTATTATCATACCGATTGCTTCCAATGCCCAATCGAGAAGCTAGACTTATAGGGTGAGAGGAGGTCTGTCATCTTCTGGTCTTCAGTCTTCCACCAAGTCCAGAATTCTCCCTATTCCTACTGTGAATTTATTGACCAATTTGTTTATCCAGTCACATGCCTCTTAAAGAGGACTCCGCCTGCCAGATTGTCCAAAGATATGAAGAAAATCTTACATTTGTCCAAGAATTACAAAATAGGTGATTGGTATTTATACCAAAATCACACAGTTATCAGAATCTATGGTTGGGAGCTCTGTCCCTACAGGCTCCCAAGGTATGTTCCTATGAGGTTGTTTGCCCTGGAATACTATAGACAACTCATAAACTCTAATCTTACACACTTCCACAGTGCCAAGAAGAAAGCTAATCTCAAATTCAGAGACCACCTAGGCCCATTCATCATGAACA
>APFE030432699.1:203665-216757 GCA_000404065.3 Pinus taeda | reverse complement strand
GGCTCATGTTGAAATACAAAGAGCCAGAACAACACTAGGAATCGTGCCTGAGCAAGCCAATAAAATGATACATTTCCTCAATAACCACACTAGGGAGGAATTGGCAGCTCTAGAGATAAACAATAGAACAGACACCATCCTGACAGCTAAGAAAGTGCTAACATTGAGGAACTTCACTCAAACTCTAGAAAGAAAATGTCAGGAAATGAAGGCAGAAATTGATGAATTCAGGGCAAAAATGATAGTGTTACAGGATAAAGGACTACCAAGCCTAGTGACTGGCACAGGAAAGCTACTGTCATATAATCAGTATATCACAAGGATCAACAATTATGTTGAAAATCAAATAACAACATCCAGCAGCTCCACAGAAGAAGCAGGTCCTCCCTCTGGGCAGTCTCTGTATGACAAATTAGAAAATCTATTTTTTATTGAGCATGAGATAAATCATCTGTTTGAGGTGCCTCCAAACTTCTACAGATATACAGAAGCAGACGAAACACTGGTAAAAATAAGGAGGCATCAGCTACCTCCAGCTAATTGGTGGGAGGCAATGCTAGAAATTTTGCCCAGGTGATGCCAATATATTATTCCTTTTTTGTGAAAAATCATATCTCATTCACAGTACAGGTCAGCAGACAGATCAACGCGCAGGTATCACAGGAAGCATCCGTACAGTGACTCACCAAAGCACCCAGACAACAGGGTCAACTAACGCAGAATTAAAGGCACAGCTACAGCCAACTTTCCTGAGCCATAAAGTCAAAAGTTGTCTGACAAAAAGATAGCTGCATCTCAACATTAAATGCTATAGTTATTTCTTTCATTTACTTTTTGTAAGAGAGTTGGTGGTGCAATTTATTGCACAATAACTCACTATTGAGATATTTTGTGTCCTATTTTGTATATATATCCCCTCAAAGAACGTATTGAGGGTCGGTTGTAGTGAAACTCTTTCAGAAGAGCTGTATTGTATATCTGAGACATTTGATCTAATAAAAATTGCTGGTGGAGTTCTTGGTTCCTATGCTGTCTGGAGGTGGAAATAAATGGCTCTGTTGTGCTACAGAATTCCTCTGTCATTTGTTGGAACAATAAGTAATTCTGAATTGTGTTCTTGTTTTTCTGTGTATGCCATGATTCATATATTTTCATAATCATAGTAAATAGAGAAAAAGAATAGCTTAGGATTTGTTTGAACACACCCTATGCTCAATCCCTATTTCTAAATATGTTTTCTTCTGGATTAGCCATGGATATGAATTCTTAATTGCTCATGTCTAAACTAATTCTATCATTGTGAATATTGTTTAAGAGTTCTTAACTGCTCTTAAGCAATACTTTCATTTTTCCTTTGTTAGCATAGTGAAAGATTCTTAATTTCCTTTCACTCACTAATTCCATAACCTCATCAGAAAATTTGATAAATTGTTCCACAAATGCCTATCTGGCTTTGCAGCAATACTCTGTCTTCATAAACATTCTTCAGCAGCACACTACCTGAACTCCATTGCCCAATGGACCAAACTGTTCTGTAATCTATACCTCAGATCTGTTTGAATTCACCAACCCACCAAACTCAAACAAAACAGCACACCATAGCTAGCCTAAAATTATCCACCAACAAAGCTAAATTATAAAGAGAGAGCCCTCTCTAGTTACAGGTAGGCTAGGACCTGTAAATGAAAGATTAGTTAGTGGTTACCTCGTCCATATTCCCTTTAGGAAGCAGGGAACAACCTGAGAGTTAACATGAGTCTTTACAACTCTTCATACTATCCACATAGAGTCTCCAATAGCCTTGGTGCTCCCTGATAATGTCTTCACACAACTTTAGTCTGTTTACTATTAGCTGCACTAAGCTCTGCATAAAGAACAACTTTTTGTTCAAGCATCTATTCTAATGTCACAGTGAATCCTTTAGCATGACTTATTCTCTTCCGGCTACTTGTCCCTTCAAATAATGTTAGATAAAACTTTATTCACTACATCATAGAGTTATTTTTCACACTCCAATGTATACCTAATTAATTCTTTCACAGGGTAACATGATTAGCTGAGAAGCTCACCCTTCTTATGCCTTCTGTCCTGTTGGTCCTTTAGCTCTTTTCTGCTCCACTGGACCCTCTCCAGCTACCTCTATTTCCTCCAACTGTTTCAACAACACAACAACCACTTCAACATGCCCCATTCTCTAGTTTTGTTGTTGTATGCATTCCTGATAACTTTGACTATCAGTTTCCTCTTTTCCACTGGCTCTTTGGCTTCCTTCTTGGTCATTGTAGTTTCCTCTACCTAGCTTGATCCTTCGGCTTCCTTCCTTGGTTTTTGTGGCTTCCTCTGTCTCTTCGTGCTCACCAACACTCCTGAGACACGTTGAATCAACGACGAGGACCGAACAATACACAGAGAACACATATTCCAAGTTACAACTATAACAACGCTCCTTTTTTCAGTCATCATAGATATATACAGGACTTTACAGTTTAACAAAGATGCCATGTCCGAATCATAATCGAAATCGCCATGATTCAGCCTATTGAACTATCGTTCAAGCCTCTTGAACTATTGAGAGCGTTTCTTAATTCGTTTTTTCCTTCAGACACTGTGTGATGTTATTATTTGAATTACACATGAAATATATGAAAATCTCACTGAAACTCTAAATGGTGGACTTAAAATTTATTATGTCCACATTAATACCTTCATCAGGTCCACAATGTAATCACAATCACCACTTTCAGGGTAGCAAGGCCTTAAGCACTTGCGATATGTTAGATGCAACCTAATAATATAACACACTACATTGTTGCATTGGGTCTGCAACATTCATCACTATTGGCACTTGCGGGAGTGACAAGGCTTTACAATATATGTGATACATGACTCATGATATGATGGACACGATATTATTATAGGTTGTTTTTAATGCCTCCTTCAGGTCCATACATATATATCGCAATCAGTGATTTGGGGGTGACAGCCCTTTATACATTGCGATATGAGAATCCCAATGGGCAGACGCGATGTTATATAGGGTGTTTCTATAACCCGTTTGGGTCCGTGTATATACTCCTCTGCTCTTTGACTTAACCCATAACTTGATTTCTGCCAAAATTATGTTATATCACATTGTAATGGTCAGTGGGTCCACATATATATGTATATGTATGTATGTATATAATATAAATAATATATATATATATATATATATATATATATATTATATATATATATATATATTTATATTTATATATATTTCACAATCAGGGGTTTTGGGTAGTGGCACTAACTGAACCCACCAATTATCATACCGTCGATATATATATCTATACCTGTTACCGGGAATAGTGTGCACTCAGATGCTGCTATTCCCACTAAGATGGGTGGCTATGTTAGAAACAAACAAGTAAGTCTACTTTCGTTTCCTTTTATGAAAATAGACAAGAGGATAAGCAATAATACCGACCTTAGTCTTGTGCTTGATTTCCTCTTCTTCTTGATAGAGCTTTGCCGCTTCTTCTTTGTTTGCCTAGCTTAAAAAAAAACCTGTCAAATCACAACAACATACTACTATCGAAGAAACAAAGATCTATATTCATAAATAACATAGGACCAGATGTGTGTTAACCATATAAATGCATATATAAACAAATACACGAGAATATGGAAGGTAACTAGAATAGCTTTATTAAGATGAAAAGTAGCAAGAGGATTACAACCATATGTTCTGACCCAGCATCATCCTCCAGCTAGGAAGCCCTTCTTCACCTCAAGCAAAGATTAGATCACCCAACACTATGAATGTACACCAGAAAACCAACAACACTTCTCTATAAGATACAAAATTCCAGCCTCTGGATCTCTGTGATGAGGGATCCATATATAGATGATTACAAAGAGGTGAGTCATCCTCTGGGATCTTGATTAGTGTCCTCTCTCTAATAGTTCTTGCTTCCACTTGGAGAATGATGATCTCTTACTCATCCCTAGTCGAAAATAGAGAGGCAAGTGTCAGAGGGAAAGCTTCTGGAAGATTCCATGATCTTCCACCTCGCATTTTGTTCCTGCCATTTGTCCATTCCCAACCATCGCACCCTACAGAGGAGCAATTCAGTATCAATTGCACCTTGTACACTGGGAAGGTGATATGCATCGCACCCTCTGCACTGAGCTTTCAGTATGGTCCAGTTTTGACCATTTATGAGCAGTTTTTAGTGGAGAACTTCTGCGAGATGATGTAATCAACTGACCTTGTTCCTTTAGGTAGTGAAGCAACAATTTTTAGGGACTTAGGAGCCCTCAGTTTATGGACATTTATGATTGGGGTTGAAGTGCCAAAAAATGTCTATACCAGGTACGCATCCTGAACAAACCAAAACATCCTGCCATGACTGCTCCTTCTTCTCAAATTCTTTTATCACCATCAATTTAGTTAATGAAAAATGAAAAAAACTAGCTTCAATGTGATTTCATTTTTCTTAAACTATGTACACCATGTTACATGGACTCCCAAACAAATAATAAGGAAGATTCAAAGATTTATTGCTATTAAAATACTTTAAGAGCCTGATGTGATAGTGATACACCTTATTGAACCTCCCTTCAAATGTGAAGTACATTTGAATTACTTCCAATAGTTTATTATGATCGTCTTCTATATGACTTCTTGGAACAATAGAACCATATCATTTTTGGTGTTTTGGTTTGAAAATTTCTTTGAAATAAGACAAATTAAACTCCATACCTTTGAACCACTCCTCTCCATTCAAAGGGATATTAGTAGCCTCATTTATTGATTGGGGAAAGAGGGGAAACATTAGTGTTCCCGCCTTTGCTTGCAAACCATCGAAACTCCTAGCAAACTCCTCTACCAATTGTAGATGATATCCATGAATCCTTTCACAAAACCATGTACACCCTACTTGTTCAAAATCCATAGTGATGGTTGGATCTACATTGATTGTTGTGAAATCTTGTGTCTCAAATTTTACAATGGTACCTCCCTTATGCTTTTGGTCTTCTGGTGTTCACATAATCTTTCTTTGGAACAATGACTCATTTCAGGCTTATGAGAAATTCGTTTTGTGTATTAATGGAGGTGTTATGATATTTATAACCTTTTATGATGCCTCAAGAGACAATAATAAATTTCAAAAAAACTAACTTAAACAATGCATACATCCTCAGGAAAACCCTACAGAACTTGCAATTTCATAACTATTGACAGAGAGTTTAAAACAAATGATCACAACACAAAAAACCAAAAACGCATCACTAAGGGTATTTTATCTGTAAAACACCTTCAAGCCTAAGCACTTCAGTAGAGCAACCTTGGTTTAGTTTTAAACCCTAAGAACCTATTTCATGTAAAGGTTTACATAGCTAGAAAATGTGAATTGGCAATATAAATGAAGAATATATCACATTGTGTGGAATCCCAATGAATTAGGATAAAATGTAACACAAAAGGAAAAATGTAGCGACTTCATACAAGTAGCGATGGTGAATTTATAATTCCTTCTAGTATTTTATTGGTTCTCCTAGCTTCTACATGAAATGTGAGAGTTCATTCAAAACTAAGGAACAAGATCAACTTTTATTTTCACTTGGGAGGGAATTTTGGCCACCAACATGTGAGAATTGTAGCACTTTGTGAATTTGAAGTGCCCCTTCCTCTCTCTCACAACAAAAAAATTCATTAAACTAGAGCCTCCAATGAAAATGTTGAAGAGCTGAGCATTTTCAAATGTGGATGAAGATTCAAATAGACATGAAGAATGATTGGAGTGGAAATGAGAGTGTTGATCATCATAAGAATGGGAAATCATGAATGCACAATTCCTTCTAGAAATGCAATAGTTTGGGAAAAGGGAAGGATTTTCATTCTGGTTTTTATTTCTTGCTGAGATCATCAATTTCCCTTGAAATGACATTCCAACTGACTCTAGAGTCTCCAAATTTGCGCACATATCATCCCATTATTGCATTGATGTAGACATAGCCTCCAAACTTAGGTGACCCACTTATAATGACTACTATGTTGAATAACTCATAGTAACTGAGGATATACATACCATGATTAACCTTTAGGAAGGAAAACACATGATTTAGACATTGGACTCTTAGCAAAATATACACCTTTACATGACACTTGATCTAAACCTAGACCTTTTTAAACAATAATAGTCACATCATCATGACTAATATTTAGAAATTTGGCCTTAGATACATAGCAAGACTAACATGAGTAGGATTCCTAGACATAGGACCCTAGAAATCGCTTCAAGAAATAATATATTAGCTACTTATATATTTAACATCAAGTGTAGATCTACCATATTTTAGTACATTTGCGGGTGTAGTATATCCAGGAATAACTTTTACACCCTTTTTTTCCTAAGATAGATAAATCATCTCTTATTTCCAAACATGTGATGAGAGAATCCAATATCTGTATAGCACTGATCATTTTCTTCCAATGTGCACAAATAAAGGCCACACTTTAATTGTCTCTCTTACTTTTTCTTGATATGATGAATGTTGGTGGATGCATATTCTTTAGGTTTTCTAATAACTTTATTCTTATCTAGTTTCTTGTCTTGGATAGGTTCTACTTATTGTCCAAAACATCTAAATGAATTCATTGGCTTTGTCCTGCAATCTTTTTCTACATGTTTGAATTTATTTCATGTATATCACATTATCTGACAAGAGAAGGGGACAATAGAATCATAATATTGCATCTTAATTTCCCTTCATCCATATATGATCTGCAATCAATAGCTTTATGAACAAATAAATTGCATGTAAAACAATATCGTTTAAAAAAACTTGAGTACCTAGGAATTGATGATATTCTTGATGAGAGAATTTTTTTTGGAGGACTCAATAATTTTCTTCTACAATTAGATGCAGTGTGTCGAAAGTTGTGACATAAAATATGTGATACCATTGATCAAGGGAGAAAATGGATTTTTATTTATATTTCTACCATACTCATTGGGAGATAATGCTTTCCTTCGAAAACTCACTTTTCTTGGTTGTTGGCTTGGCTCCCTTCTTAATTCTTCACAAGGATTTTCTAAGTTTGCATTATTATCATCAAAACTTCTTGCACAAGTATGTTAGTTGGATTCTCCCTTAACAGTTTAATGAAAACCAATGCCTGATTAGACGGAGGGAGACCTTTGACTGTTAAGAAGGTTGTTTAATATCTTGTTACTATCTTGAAATATCAAATGTTTGTCCTTTTCTACTAATTTACATTCTAATGAGCTTACCTCAACCTGTTTCTCTCTTCATGTCTCTTTTAACTATGTGCTCAACTCACTAATGTATTCTTTCAGTTGATTTTCTTGTTCTTCAAATACTTGAAGTAGCTCCTCTTTCCATGTATTTGAATATCCAAGATTATATTTCAACGAGATGATCTCATATTCAATTCCTTCACAATATTTTTTATTTTCATTATGTTGTTTAGTTACTATTGCAGTTTTTATTAATTCATCACGGCCCCTATTTTCATATTCCCACAACTTAACCTTAAGACCTCTAATCCTTCTCAATGAAAACATAATTTTTCTTCTAAGTTTAAACGCTTCCTCTAATCTATCTTCTTTTAAATTAGTAACTCCATCTGATATGGTGAACATTGTTGCATGACCACACTCATTTGCTCATGGGATACAAGTTTCTTCTTCACATACATTGAAAGTTTTGAAAGAAATATTACCTCTTGGTTTATCTCATGAACATACTTCTTCCTTAATTGTATCGCATTTCCTTCATGGATGGGTTTTAGATTGTCCCATACCTCTTTCGTGGTTTCATAGTGCATAATTTTATCAAATTCTGACTTAGGTAGGCTCCAATAGATTGAATTTAATTCCTTGCCATTATTATGCATTTCTTGACCTAATGGGGAAGTTTTAATGTGACCATTGCATACTAAATTCCAAACATTAGATCTCAGTGCCATTAACCTAGACTTCATCCTTTCTTTCCAATCATGATAATTTGGATTATTAAGTAGAGGCATATCTTGATTATCCTAGATTTCTATGATATTATTTTCCCTTGTTCTATGATTTTTTATACTACCACTACATAGGATACATCACTTGCATTATTACAATTTTACTGAATTTATTGTTTCCTTTGAGCTCCCCTCTTGTTATATTTATTTCACACGGTCCATGAGATACTCTCAAGTGGTTAAGGTTTACTAGAGAGTAATTGAACCATCATTTAATTCACGACACATTATGTAGTAAATCTAACCAAGAGCAATAAACCATGACCAAAATTTAATCATAAAGCATATGAACCATAAGAATACAAGACATCATCAACACAGGAACACCAATTTTTTAGGTGGAAAACCCAACTAAAAAAGACCATTGTTTTTGTTGTCTTTGTCTTGTTCTTATTATAAATAAAATATTTCATTATACCTTACATTGGTGTTGACTCTTACTAGTGTGGATGGTCCTACCTACTAAATGTTATCACCTTTTCTTATTTCTCTAGCTCCAACTAGATGGAAGCTACTACTCCCAAATCAAATTTACCAACCCCCATGGGAAGGAATTTACCACTCCCTCACTGATGTCTTCAACACTCAATTCCTCTATGAACCACGTTTTAAAATATTTCACACTAAATCCACCTAACTCAACCACAATCCTGCAGGTCACATTTCATCCAATTTTAAAACTAGACCTAGATATACCATTCTGCTCAATCTGAATAATTAGGCCATCAAACCCTAGCTATGCCATATACATTATGCACTTAATGAGATCAAACCATATTCTCTATAATAGTTTAAAAAACTGATGGAACATCATATTCATCCACCATTCATTGTGTAAATAATCAATCTCAATAGCCTATGCATCCAATACAAAACCCCAATGATATCAAATCAAACCATGGTAGCCAATCTCGACATTTCTCATCATCAAGCCTTATTAGGCCAGCTCATTCATCAATGTCAATTAGTGATACTCAATGATAATAAATTCCAAACAATTTCAACAAGACATCCTTGACGATGAGAAACAAATAACTCTCAATAATGTCAAACCCTCTTTGTAGAAAATACAAGCATATCACATATTTCCCATTAACTCAATACAACCATAACACCATACATCTCAACAAGGCATATGGAAATTATACAACATATTTTTAAAACTATCTCTACATAATATTGATAACCATGGTCAGCTCAAGACCAGGACACAAGTCTTGACTTTAATACATCATACATCAATATCATGGATGACATTATCAAGGAAATTTAATGCTAAACTCTAATGCAAGAATCAACATACTACAATTATATCAATTCAGTTGAAGATATAGCCCTAGTGAAGACTTCTTGCTAAACATGCCAAACTCGTATAACCTCTACTCAAACTATTATGCATATTCAAAAAACGTTTCATGTCCCTTTCTGTAATGATACCTCTGTCAATGAAAAAATAACACATTGTATATTCATAAATAATCATTCTAATAAATAATAACATCATCATGGAGATTTATAGGAATAAGGTATAAATCTCTATTCTCATCCATACAATACACGATGATGTTGTCTCAAGGGAAAACAAAAGATAGATTCATGAACCTCTACCCTATCCTTTTACAAGCATACAACTTTCTGCCACATCGCTGTTAATTTATTTGGCAGACAAGATATAAACCATAGCCTAAAGAAACTAACCATCAACTAACATGAATTGCAACCAAGAAGATAATAATTTCAATCAAGTAAAATAGTCAGTAAATGTAAATAGATAAAAGTCTCTCTATAATACTAGACTCAAAAAGAAAAGTGTACTCTCTGCAACATATCAAAGGAAGCCATTCTCCAATGACACAATTAATTTCAACTAGATGAAGACTTATAAAATGCAAGTTTATGAATTCATGATCACAACCTCATATAATTTAGAAGCAAGAAAAATAGACTTAAGTCTAAATATCTAATCTCTTCACAACGTAACTTTTAAAATGAAAAAATTCCTCACTCTAAACAATCATATAATGTCACTAAGAAGATAAGGGAAAATAATCAAAGGTTTTATTCATACATGTAGATCCATATTAACCAATGTATTTCTACCATTGCACCATACATGAATATTGTTTGAAGTCACTACAAACATCTCTGGTAAACTCAGTTCACTCATTTAGATGCACATGCTCCTGTGAATAGACAAATTATATGCATATCTTTACAAGGAACTTCTGTCTATAAAAATATCTAGAGCATGGATTTCTACAAACTTATAAAATAAAATATCAATTTTCTTATTCAATAAAGGATTTAAATTTGTTCATGCATCATACATGAAGAACCCTTGATCTATGGATATATCCTTGTACAATTACAAAGTTTACTGCACACCACCACACATCCATGAATCTGAAAATTTAGCTCAATACTTGTTCCATGTGTAATAAGTCCATGTGAGAAACAAATAAACCTTATTTAGCATAGAAAGCACAACCTCTAGACTTTCTTTGGATCATTCAATGCAAATATAGCTCAAACCTTTGCATACTTGTGCACTTGATTTCATTATATCTCTACAACTATACACCAATCATTAGACCTCTGCTCCTTCAGATTGCTCAATTCTAACTTCAACACACTTGTGCAATCACTTGATCTAAAATAGAGTTTAGTTGACTAATGAAAAATTTCACACCTTATCGATCAATTTTCTTTGTATTTTATAGTATTTTTCCTTGTGGATACCACGATAAAATCTAGGGCATTAGTTGATGGCATTTTTAACTGTTTCATGTAGATGTTGAATCAATCTTGCACACAAATTCTATGGAAATACATTGGTTTTTATCATGGTTTTTAATTCTTTTTTAACTATAGGCATCATAATTAGGATGATTACTAGCTCCTAGAGACCATCCTCAGTACAATAATATGGGCATCCCCATGATTATATGGTGATCCTCACAATGTGTTGTAGGTTTTAGCCCCGTACATAAATTACCTACATACGAATTCTAAATCACAGAAAAATAAACAATGCGAGAGCATAACACATAAAACACATATACACAGAGATTTCCCACTGGATCCCAAAACTAGGACTACCAGCTTGATTTTTCATTATGTTCCTTTCAATGTTACAATACATATTTATACACGCCGAAGCATCCAATACCATGGACCGAAAACCATCACGTCCAAAACCATGGACCGAAAACCATAGGTAGGTTTGCCCAACAATCTCCCGCTTGTTGTTTTCTTTCCACAGGGGGCCATAGGAGAGCTTAGTCATTTTTCCAACCCTGAAATTCCCATTGTTTCTTTACACCAAGAGGAACTTCTCAGAGCTCACAGATTTTGTCAATGCATCTGCAGTATTCTTCAAAGTGTCCACCTTTACCAGCAACACCTTTTTGTCTTCTATCATATCCCTCACAAAGTGATACTAAACATCAATGTGCTTTGCCTTTGAATGATAAGCAGGGTTCTTTGCCAAGAAAATTACATTTGGCTATCACAGTCTATCCTTATAGCTCCTTATACTAACCCCATACACGAACACAATCTCTGCACCCAAACTACTTCCTTGCTTGCATGAGTGGCTGCCATGTATTCTACCTCTGTAGTTGATAGTGCCACTACAGATTATTTCTTACTCATCCAACTGACTGCGCCTCCAAATAGGTTAAGCACATACCCACTTGTAGATCTTCTCTGATCCAGATCTCTAGCCCAGTCTGCATCAACAAAGCCATGAATATCCAACACTCTGTCCAATCCTAGTCTTCCTTGATAGCACAAACAATAATCACTAGTGCCATGCAAATACCTGAAAACCTGATTCACTGCTGTCCAATGCTCCTTCCCTGGTTTTGACATAAACCTGCTCAATACTCCCACTGCATGTGCAATGTCTAGTCTAGTACAGACCATTGCATACATCAAGCTACCGACTACACTTGCATATGGAACACGAGGCATGTCCTCTTCCTCTTCTTGTGTCTTGGGACACTATTCAGCAGATAACCTCACACCTACAGGAATAGGAACCTTCACCAGTTTACTATCCTTCATATTAAACCTCTACAGTATTGTCTCGACGTACTTCCTCTGATTTAAGCAGAGCTTCCTCTTTGCCCGATCTCTTTTAATTTCCATTCCCAAAATATAGTTTGCAGCACCGAGATCTTTTGTGTAGAATTTGGAGGACAATTGGGTCTTCAAATCCTAGATAATTTCTTTGTCATTTCCAACCAGCAACATATCATCCACATACAAGACCAGATAAATAACATGGTCACCAATTAATTTAAAATACACATAGTGATCTGCTTTTCTTCTAGTGAAGCCAAGTCCCCGTATAAATGTATCAAATTTATGATACCACGTTCTTGGTGACTGTTTTAACCCATATAGAGAATTCTTTAACTTGCATACTATTTCTTTCTTACCCTTCACCGCAAAGCCTTCAGGTTGCTTCATGTAGATTTCCTCTTCCAAATCCCCGTGAAGAAATGTTGTCTTCACATCCATCTATTCTATCTCAAAATCAAAAGCAGCAGCAACAGATAAAAGTAATCTAATAGAAGTTACCTTGGCAACAGGAGAAAAAATATCACCAAAATCAATTCCCGGCACCTGGGAATAACCTTTGCTACTAACCGAGCTTTGTATTTCTCCACCTTCCCTTCTGTATTTGTCTTCTTCTTGAACACCCATTTGCTGCCAATGGTTTTCCTTCCAGCTGGCAACTCCAACATATTCCAAGCCTCATTTTTGTGCAAATATGCCATTTCATCAACCATGGCCTCTTTCCAAAGTTTTCCATCCTATGAATCCACTACTTCCTTCACAGTTCTGGGATCATCATCAGTAACAAACAACGCAAAGTTTGAACAGAAAGCAAATGGACTATACCTTTCTGGATGCCTTCTTTCTCGAGCTGATCTTCTCACAGCCGGAGTTTGTGGCTCTTCATCTTATGATTCCTCCTCTGCTACAGAGTCTCATTCTTCCTCCTTTAGTTCAAACTCTATCTTCACAGGTTCCTTTGGTTGGAC
>APFE030432699.1:156363-202118 GCA_000404065.3 Pinus taeda | reverse complement strand
AACTACAAAGCAGTTGCATTGCTACCTATTGCAATAACCAGACTATCCCACGAATCTGGTAGAGAACACAACAAACTGATGCACTTATCTTCATCTGAAATTTTAATATCAACAGATGATAACTCACTTACCATAGTCTGAAACGCATTCAAATGTTCTGTCACCGAGTCTCCATCTTTCATCCTTAGTTTATACAGCTTTTTCTGCAGGAATAGTTTATTCACCAGAGACTTAGATTGTTACAAATTCCCTAACTTGTCCCACAGATCCTTTACCGTAGCTTCCCCTGATACATTCAGAAATACTTAATCTGTGACACACAATCATATTGTGCTCTTTGTCTTCCGATCCAACTTCTTCCATTCTTCATCGGTCACTCCCATTGGTTTAGTACTCGGATCTACCACAATCCACTGATTTTTATCCACCAACAAATCCTTCATCTTGAGTTACAACGACTCAAAACTCTGACCATTGAACTTCTCAATCTCTATCTTCCCACTGCTCGCCATCTTCTTTCACCACCGGAATTGATCTCGTAGATCTCCCACTGAACAGGGTCTACCACAGGCTCGAGCGAAACCCCTCAGTAACAAAGGCATCCCCTTGAAGCCAAAACAGCTCTGATACAAAATGTAGGTTTTAACCCCGTACAGAAATTACCTGCATACGAATTCTAAATCACAGAAAAATAAACAATGCGAGATCATAACACATAAAACACATATACACAGAGATTTCCCACAGGATCCCAAAACCGGGACTACCATCTTTATTTTTCATTATGTTCCTTTCAATGTTACAATACATATTTATACATGCTGAAGCATCCAATACCATGGACTGAAAACCATCGCATCCAACACCATGGACCGAAAACCATAGGTAGGTTCGCCCAACCTAATATAGGGTCCAAAGAATATAACACAACCCAACATGTGCAACACTAATTCCCAACGAGGATGGCTTAATAAAAGAAAAACCATCTCCTCTCAGTCGAAAATTCTACCACACTCTTCCTCATAGTTTGCAACACCTATAAAGAACATATATCATTTGCAACACTTCTAATAAACCTCTATTGGCATCATTATCATCATAAAACATTATCTAACCAAATTCATGCCTCCTCCTACAACTCTATTTCTAGACACCAAATGATCTATTTTGAAATAGTGTGATGAGATCATATTGCAAGTTGACATAAAGGCCAATACAATAGGCCATAATGCCAACAAGACCCACATTAAATATTTTTCTTTAATCTTGATTTGGTGCTATGCCATGTATCCACATTGAAACTGCCCCCTCTTTTTAAATGTCAACCATGGGGGTCGGGGGGGGGAGAGGGAACTCATATTGCGATGTCACATCTAAGCATGATTTCAATAAACAATGATCCACTTGTTGATGTGAAACTAATTTAATTAATTTGTTGTTTGCACTCCAAACATAGTGAAGTTTATCATATCTAGGTGTGATTTCAACCGATGATGATCTATCCACCAACATGAACCCAACTTAATTAAATTTTGGGGTTTGTCCAATTTCTCCTTCAAATTAGACTCATTTCGCCTTTGACAACCAATTTTTCCTATTGAATGAATCCCACAAGACCTTCCTTTTGACATGAATAACAATAATTGTTATCAATGAAAACACATGGATCAACAATATCCCCCATTGTCATTGATGACAATTATTTTAGGCATTTTCAGTCATTGATGGTTGTGGACTAAACTCCCCCTATCAAGCTTTTGATTTTCCCTTAGCTCTAAAGGTCCAATGTTTGTTCAGTCTCCCCATTTGACATCAATGGAAAACAAAATTACTATTCAACCTACCTTGCTTGAAAATGAAATATTTTTATAATTGTATCAATTGAATAAGATGGACTACTATAGGTGTTTCTATTAATCGATCAACCCTCCATGTTATGTTTTGATGCTCTCCCCTTGAGTGCATGCATTTATTTATTACTCTGACATCATTTTCATTCTTTGGTTCTACTTCTGTTTCAAGACTCACTAATAATTATTCTAATTCTCCCCCTAAATATATGATTCTTAACAACTTGCAATCGATCCTCTTGATTGCAATAGCTTCCCATTAGTTATGCTTCCGTTAAACTTTCCATAGTTGCTACAATTATACTCCCCCTGTGAATCATCTTTGATGTGAATTTATCTCCCTAGGAAAATTTCTCTTTCTTGCCCATTGTTTCTTTGATTTACAAATATATATTAGTTTAATTCGTTTATGTTGCATCTAATCTCCACCTATCAAGGTTGTTACCTATTGTTCTTGCATGCGTCAATACTATTTTTTTCTCTATTTTTTAAGACTGCTCCCCCTACGCTTGGGATTTATTTACTTTGTAACATAATTAACACCATAATTCTTCCTGATAATAATATCAACCTTTGATCATTAACATGATCATTTTAAGGTCAAAAATCATATTCTATGTTGGTAGTAAGCATGATCGGCCTTCAATGGGTTTCATTAATGGACTACTCTCCTCGTCTTCTTTCTTAGTTTCTTGATATTTACATTGACTTTTAGATAACTCTTCATACATAGACATTAACCTCATTTATTCACCAACGCATGTCATTTATAGTAGGAAATTGAATTCTTCTTTTAACAGTTTATAGATTTTGAAATGATGGGTTACCTCTTGATCATTTTTAAAACATATTTCACTCATGATGTCACTTTTCATTTAGTGTTGTTTTTAATAATGTCACTTTCAAAAAATATAATTCATACCTTTAAGCATTAGAGAATTTTTTAGGTCTAAAATACACCTCCTAAGGAATGTTATAAATTAATAGTGGAAATAATAAAATAAGATTAGATTACAACATCAAATTTTAGAGGGAAAAAGGAGAAAGCTAATATGTCCACTGGTATTTTTAACATATCTCCCTATGGTTTTACTCAAATTTTCACTGGGAGCACTTGTTAGATGTATAATTTAATTCATTATCCAATGAGTACTGATGGTTCATACATTTGATGGACTCTAGTACACTAAAAATGATAAATACATGAAAAAACAAGATTGCAATCATGCTTTTCATGTATTTCTCATTTTTCGTGTAGCATGGTCCATCGAAAGTATGCAACATGGGTACTGCTTATATTAGGAATTGAATTTTTCATCCAATGTTTGCCCCGATTGACATTTGAGTGAAACGATAGGGAGATATGTTGAGGATATGAGTTTAAAAAATTATGTTTTATTTTTATTTTTTATCTTTTTACTTTTTTACTCCAAAAATAGTGAATCATCCCCCATGGTTGACATCATCATCTTCAATCCTATTGGTTTTTATAAAGTTGATTTTGTTTTTTCATTTTTGTTTTGAGCCCCATTTTAGACCTCAAAATTTCTCTAATGGATAGAGTATGGTATTAATTTATAATTCCAATTTAACTCAAAGCTTTGACTTTCATTTTTTTTATAATTGTAATCTATGTAGCACTTTGTTCAAAAAGAATGAACCAATGGAAACTATTATTCTTCCATTTTGGGTCACATCTAGTAGATTCATAAGCTCCAAGTTCTCAGGCTAAAATAAAATGTTGTTGATTACTTGTGCACAATGAGAGCAAGATGCATTTTTTTTATTTTGAGGTGACTCGATTATAATTAACTCTATTGTTGATACTCATTTTATCTTGATGACTTCCAAAATAGAAAGTTCTTCATCAACTATCCCTTTGTCTTATTTTATAGTACAATCAACTAGATGATGATCAGTTCCATTATAGAACTCCTTCTTCCTTTGTATATTATCTTGTGCAATGTGAAATATTTAGTTGATCAATGAGTTATTGTGTTTCTTCTAACTTGCCATGTTTAAATATATCATGTCTTCTTCTTGTACGTTATATCTCATTGATGAATCGGTTCATTTCTTATTTCATCTGAAGTTTTACTTGCATATGCTACTTAATTTACTTTATTAATGTCGACAATTTTTATTTTTATTTTTCTACAATACATATTCTCAACAAGACATAGTGTGATGGAATGTGGTTGGGTAGTGCTCTTTTTATTGATAATGTGATATAGATATCACCTTTAGTCCCTTATTGTTGTATTTTCTTCCTTTCAATACATATACATTATCTAGAGTCTCAAACCCTTTTGCCACTAATTTTTCAAATCCTTCCCTCCTAAATTTACATCCACGTGAGTTGAAAGTGACATCATGTCCTCTATCAACCATTTGAATTACACTCAAGATGTCTTTCTTTAAACCTTTAACAAGTAGAAGATTTTTAGCGTTACTCTTTTTAGTATGAAGTCTAATTTTTCCTTTTCCCATTACTTTATTTGATGTATCATTTCCAAAAATAACATTTCCACCCTTGACCTATTTTAGAGAGAAGAATATAATTTTATCTCATATCATATATGGTGAGAGAATACACTATATACAACCACTCATCATCTGTATCTTGAGAACATAATGATTTCATTTCTCTTTCTATTATTTCTTTCTTATCCATATCTTTGTATTCTTATTTTTGTTAATACAATTTGCTTCTAATTATTTTTCTTTATCTAAGGTAGTTATTTCTATATGGTTTTATTTAAAGGATCAAACATCTTCTACAATATTTTGCTTTATGCCAAAAATATTTACATGTGTAGAATTAAAGAAGTTCTAACAAGGGGGGGAAATAATTGTAATTTACAAACGAATTCTTACCATAACCTCTAGAGTTGCTACTTACATACCCATTCCTTAAAATATTATATGCTCCCTTACTACCATTACTCAACATATTCTAATTTCTTACATAATGTATAGAATATATTGCCTTGTGTCAAAAATATTGCAATAAAAATAATAGTGACATAAAATAATCTTATTTTTCTTTTGAGAAGAGAATATTATGGTAGTTTTATGGCTTTTCCTTTGACGGTGATAACATATATGCTGATTTTTCACTTGATCTTTGTGGTTGTTTAAATTGTTGTTATGAATTTTCCATTATTGTTGCCAAGTTGTATTGATGTCTTTTTCCATTCTTTGTTGTTGTTGATTTGCATCACTTCCTTTGGCTCAATTGGAGTTAGGTCCTTTGAATACTTCAACATAGCTAATTGATTATTTTTCTTCATCTTTCCTAGTGCTTGATTGTCCTTCATAGCCAAACTAGTTTTGATGAGAGGGGATGTTTGATGCTAAGAATACCATAGAGGATTTTGGTTCTATGATTAATTAGTACTATTACTGTTTGATCATTTGTTTTTTATAAATAATTTCTTAATGAAACAACCTTGGCTTCTAGTTTTTCGTAATGACCCTCTCATTCTATTTGCTGATTAGTCACCACTTCCTTCAATCTTTTGAATTATTCTTGGTGAGTCTTTAAGAAAATAATTGTTTCCTCTAATTCATCAAAATATTGATCCCTATCATCATAATTATGTAGAAATTCCTTTTGTCTATTATTTGTTATTGTGAGCCTCTTAATATACTCTAGAGCACAAATAAGTTTTACTTTGAGATATTTATTCTTGTCAAGGTATTCTTTTTATGTGTATTGAATTTCTTCAGCTTCATCTAATTCAAGATCCTTCTACCTTTTGTTTTTTATTTTCGCTTTCTTGGTTACTTCAAGAAAACTAGCAATATCACACTCATGATCAGTTTTACTTTCCACTTCATCATTCACTATAATATAATGTCTCCTCCATAGTCATGATTTGTATCCCTTCACTACTAGAAGTACGTCTATTAACTCCTTATATTGAAAGACAAAGGGAATTTTCTTATTTTACTCACTGGATGTTCTCTCAACTTCAAGTTTTCCTTTATTACTAATATTTTCTATAGTTTCATATGAATAATTAAGAGTAAAATGACCTATTGTTATACAATTACAATAGAGTAGTTTCTTACCAGTGAATTTTACTACACCTTCTTTATGTTCAACTTCAATCTATGAACATGAATTGTTCTTTTAATGATCTACAACTTTGAAAATTATGACAAGGGAGTATCGTTTATCATCTGATTCATTATTTATGAAATCAAGATCTTCAATATTCATTGATTCCTTATACATATATTATATATATATATATATAATATATATATATATATAGAGAGAGAGAGAGAGAGAGAGAGAGAGAGAGAGAGAGAGAGAGAGATAGTTTTTTTCTAGTCTCATAGTGTCTCACTTTATCGAAGTTTGGAATTGATAGTCCACTCAAGATAACCTTCTCGGATCTTACCGTATAGTTATTATTCTTAGATCTACTATAGACAACCATAAATCCAAGCCATGAGATATTAAATAAATGGAGAGAGAGAGAGAGAGAGAGAGAGATTGCAAACTATCTATAATTTGTTTTCTAGTCTCATAATGTCTCACTCTATCAAAGTTTGGAATTGACAGTCCACTCAAGATAACCTTCTTCGATCTTACCATATAGTCACTATTCTTGGATCTAATATAGACAACCATAAATCCAAGCCGTGAGATATTAAATAAATGTTTGTTCTTACCTTCTAGATTGGATAACCTGATTATTTGAATAATGCTTTTTTTTTGGAAAATCCAATCCTTGTAAGCCATGTTCCCTTATGATCTATGTTCCAGTGGATAACTAGTTCCTAAAGGAAGCTATTGTGATACAAATTGTTGTAATAAGGATTATACAAAGGGGGAGATTTAATAAATGTAATGGTGGATTCTATCAATCATTAAAAAAATACAACAATTCAACTATTCATCAAATAGGAACATAATATGTATGTGGAAACCCATGAAGGGAGAAAACCACAAAAAATATGTTAGGATATTGGTGTAGGCTCCAACCTACTATTACATCAAATTTACTAGCACTAACCAGAAGGAGACACCCATCCCCTAATTTACAAGCACCAACTTGTAGGAAGCACAAACCCCCTTTCTTTACAATCATCAACCTGAAGGAAGCATGAATGTTATGAAACCAGCTCACAAAAATATAGGAAAGTTAGATCAATGCCTTAGAAATAAGCCTCTTTGAGGGGGCAACCTCCTTTACCTTACAAAAATGAACAATTCTTAGATGATGATTCAAATGACAAAACCTCCTTTCTATATATAGGAGTCTAAGGGGACACGATATAATCAACATGACCTAACAATAATAATACAAAGGCACAAAAATAAAGATAGTGGGATTCTATGGGGCAAAATAATAAAATATGGGGACAATAGGGGAACAACAATAACAATAAGGGATATAATGACAATAGCAATGGGCGGATCACTAGTATTATAGGGACCTAACATGCTCCTCTCCTTAAAAAAAGTTTTTTCCTCAACGCTTTAGTAGTTCTAGGTGCTTTTGTATAAAATACTCATCCTCTCATGTGGAGTCTTCAACAATTAAGTTTTTCCACTTGATTAGATACATTGAATTGATCGATTTCATAGCTATCAAGTTCTTGTTTCTTTGACTTTTTCATGTTCCAATATGATTTTTCCTTCCTCATCAAGTTTTGGCAATATTGTTTGAATTGGAATCTTGTCATCTATAACCTTCTTTAAGCATGATACATGGAAAAATAGGTGCACTCGTGAAGCTAGCAGAAGTTCCAATTTGTATGCCATAGTATCTATCTTTTGCAACACCTTGTATGGACCATAATACATTGGGGATAATTTATTATCCTTCTTAGCTTGCTTAAGGGACATTTGTTTATATGGTTGTAGTCGTAGGAATACCCAATCACCTACATCAAAACTTCTTTTGCAACGATGTTGATCTGCTTGTTGTTTCATTCTATTCTGTGCCAAGGTAAGGTTATTGTTTAAGAGTTGGAGAACTTATTGTTGATGCTCGATGTGATCTTCCACTACTTGAACCTTAGAATTTTCTCTTAAATATGATGTGATGATGTGGATGATATACATAAATGCCATAAATGGTTGTCATATTGTCTTAGTACGAAGGAAAGTGTTATATCACCATTCGCCAGACAACAATTTGACCCATTGTGTCTGTTTATTAGATACAAAGCAACGAAGATATCCTTCCAAACATTTTTTTTTACTATCTCAGTTTGCCAATCAATTGAGGATGATAAGATGAGATATGAGCTAACTGAGTCCCAAGACAAGAAAAATACATATGTCCAAAAACTCCTAGTGAAAAGGGATTTGTCGCTTACAATAATCTTTAGGTTTCCATGTAGCTCTGCCATATTTCCATAAATGCAGTAGAAACTATACTCGCTTTAAATGGATGAGATAATGCACAAAAGTGTGCATACTTGGTAAGTCTATCAACTACCACCATGATAACACTCTTTCCTTTAGACTTGGGTAAACCTGTGATCAAATCCATTGAAACCTCCTCCCAATGTTGGCTTGGAATAGATAAGCGTTGTAATAGTCCTGGTGTCTTAACTATTTCAACTTTATTTTGTTGGCAAACGAAACATTCCACCACAAAATTTTGAATATATTATTTAAGGCCATCCCAAAAAAAATCCTTGTTAACCCTGCGATAGGTTTTTAGAAACCTTGAGTGCTCTCCTAAGGGAGAGGTGTGCAATTCCCTAAGAATATTTTGTTTGAGTCGGGAATTCATACATAGGTATAACCGATCCTTTACCATAAAGAATAATTTTTCCAACTAAATGTATCAGATGTACTGGGATCTTGTTGTATCTTTTGAATGAGTGCCCACACTTCCTCGTCATTCTTCCATTTGTCCCTTCCTTCATTTATCCAATCTGGCTGGATAATAGAAATGGTGCAAAGAAATGCTTCCACATCCTCATCCTTTCTTGAGAGTGCATCTGCCACAACATTTTGCTTCCCTTTTTTGTTGATGATTTCAAAATCGTAGCCTAACATCTTTGTGACACATTTTTGTTGTGATGCAACCTTAATGCTACCACACCCAGTATACCTTATTGGGACTCATTCACTGTTATTAGCCTTTAAGCCTCAATACCTCATATACATATCAAAAGCGTAAGTTGATAATTTTTCTTTAAAAATGGAACCACATGAACTATTGAACCCATTACATCATCAGAAGTGTTTTATTCCACTTTAACCTTGAAATCCCTGATCGACACTTTTTATCGCAATAAATAGAGATGCAGGAAATACATAGGAAAACCCAGTCCACACATATATCCAGATCTCAAATTTTATATGCTTGCAACCATAATTATCAATGCGTCTTCTCTTGGTCCATCGCATTCCTATTGTGTGCTCCGATCATCAATCCCCAATTGGCTGATCTCCATTGTTCATTCCATCTTCGAATCCAACGGTTCACAAATGTTTCAGGTGGACAACTAACATGGGGATTAACCACCCGATAAAGCACTTTCCCTATTTACACTTGCTGCTGCGTGTTGAAGGGTGAATGGAGTTGGGCGCCTAACCATCGAAATAGCTTACAACTCTCAGGCCACGCGAAATACCATCCAATGTTGTGGAACCACCTTCGCGATCTAATGGTAATGGTTTATCACAATCTAATGGCCATGATTTAATCGCCCGATCGCAAGTCCTTAACTTTCTAGGCTCCTTCCACTTCAATGCACTGATCTGACTAGTCTTACAAACCCAATAAGAATATAGGTCTCCATCCATAAATTTTCAAGTCCAGGTTTCGGATCTGACTGTGTTTTTGCACTAAATATTAGTGTAAATTCGATTTACACTCGCGAGACCAAATCTATGAAAACAAGCTTCACCAACCCAATATGGGTGATCCAACGATCAGGACTAAAGTGGCATCAAACACTGAGATTTATATAAAAAGCCCCGACTTCTATCACTTCTGAGATTTACGCATGAAATACAGAAAATCAAACGAATAAACACTCACCCGCATATAAAGAAACAAAAGCATAGTGATGGGTTCCGCAGGCTCGATAATTGACAACACACACAATATCATTCATTCAACATAAAATGATTACAAAATCTCACCTTGGCTGATTACACAAAATAAAATACCTCTACTTGAATTACAATCTACACACTATTTTGGTCTCTTGAATCTTTACTCTTTGGCCTGATTCATCAATTAGTGGCCTCTGTTCCTAATATTCATGTAGGATTACAATTCCCTCGTGAATCCTACTCTCTCTCCCCCCTTCAAAAAAGAAGGAAAATACATATATGTTCTGTCTAACCACCTCCTTCCACAAATGAAGGAATTCACTATATTCTTATAAATCATATCCTACCCTAACTAATCAGTATAGATAATTGGCTTGATCTCCACGCAGGTAGGATCACTTGCCACTTATTCGTAATTCTATTCAGAATTAGGTAAGAATTAACTACTCATATTATTTGAAATTAATACACATTAAACAATCAATTCTTCCTCCAAACTCTCATTAACCACAATATGTGACCACACCATCGCATTGCTGGCTAGGACTGGATGCTCTTGCATCATACTCCCAAGGTTAAAAATAATCATGATCTACTGATCATGTGCTTCTGATCTATGTCCTCCTAGATCCCATACTTTGTTTGGTAGTTTGTCCTTGGTTACTGCTATTGTTTGTTTTCGTTCTTTAGGTCTCCATACTTTATACTGTATTGTCCCATTAGCCACGCTCTCATTGTCTGTTGTTGTCTTTGTCATATATCTTACTTCTTCTTTCTTATCATCACAATTTATGTGAGGCTTCCACACTTTAATTTGTAGTTTACTATTACCTTCACCTCTATGGCTCTTCCCAGTCCATCTTCCTTTCTCCTTTTGTCCTTGATATATTTTATTGGTATGGTGTTGTATGAGTCTCCACAACTCATCAATTTCTTTGTCCACTTCACTTCTCATATGATGAATACCATTCTCCTACAACTAGATGTGTTCTTTCATAACAACATCATAATCCCTATGCCAATACCTTGTCCATTGATCCTCTGCAATAATTTCAGTTCCTTCTTATGGGTTGTCATTCATGTCTTCACCACATTTTACTTCAACTTCGAGTATACCTGCAATTCCATAATTTTTCTGAAAACTAATAATTCTTCCTGCTTGCTTAGGTACTTGGAATACTTCTTCTTCTAGTAGCTTAATTTTTGCACCCTTAAGGATTATGGCATCATATTTTTCTTCTTCTGAAATGTCATCATCAGCCTCCTCTTCATCAATAAATTTTTGTGGTACAATAATAATCCTATTACTATCATCTCTTTAACTCATTTCTTGTCCAACATTCCCATATTGTAGATTTAGCATCATTCCATCTTCCTAAGACATTCTAATCTTGTCCCTCGTCAGTTTGATCTGATCTTCATAATTAACTCCTTGTTTCAAATTGAATTCACATTTCCTTGTTCCTACATATAAATCTTCATCAAAATCAATCAATTAATTAAACATAATTACTTTGCCTTTCTTCCTCATTATGCCAACATTTTTGACAACTTCTTTTCTATATTTATCATCCATGACGATTTCATTCTCATTTAGTTCTGGTTGTATAGTCTGATCACTTATTCCTTGGTTTCCTTTCCTCTTCTCCAAAAGACTTAACTCAAGCCACAAGTCTACCAACTCATTTGGAATTTCTCCCAAGAGATCTACACGGTCTTCACTAACTTCATTGTCTACAACATCTATCTTTAATCCTTTTTTACTCCAACTTTCATCAAGGTCAATAGTCTTCAATAAATCTTTAACATCTACAAAGTCTTCTATATCAACTTTTAGTAGTTGTTCTCCTTTGGCTTCAGTCCTCAATAGTTGTCTAATATCTGCATAATTCACTACAGCTATGTTTAATAGCTACCCTTTCCTCTGCATCATAAGATTATGTGAAGTTCCCTCTTCTAACTTCTGAAAAATCATATCTTTACTTTTCCTTTACCTTATGACAACCTTAAACAGTTGCCTTACTTTAGTGTATCCTGCATTTACATACAAAATATTAGTTTCAAAACTATGAGACACTAAGGTCTTCATAATATTCTTCATTTGGTTTGTATTAGTTTCATCAGTTTTCCAGAGAAAACTATTTGTTCGATATTCATATGAATGAATCTCTTATTTTCCAAACATTCCTTTCATCTCAATAATTCTTTTGCCATCATCCTTTTGACTTATCCTTTGGATGTCACTTGACTGGACATCTTCCTTCATTTGACTGTAACTTTTCTCATTATTCTTCATATGACTATGGGTAGTCATCTTTCCACCTATTGGTTTGACAGTTTCCAATAACTGCTTGTTTTTCCCCAAGTTTACGTGACCTGAAAACATACAACAATCATCAATTTTCAAAATACAATATCCTTCATTCTCTTTTGATGCTTTAGGCACCAATCTTCTATCATAGATCTTCTGGATTTTAGTATATCCTCCTTGTTGTGTCTCCACTCCATTGAGTCTCTCCTTCTCTATCAAATCAATATGAATTTGTTCAAGTTCCCTCAAGTCACTTATCAGCTTGTCATTACACCTTTGTTGCAATAACTTCCACTTGATCTATTTCTTCATTCTCCATCTGTATCTTTGATTTTCATCTGTCTTCCTTTGTAGCTCCTCTATTATTATATTTATTTCTCCTTACATTATTTCTTGACTAATCTCTTGTTATTCATTCTATTTCCAGTTGTGATACTCCTACAATCTAATGCCTTCCTGAAATTCTCTCTCATGTTCTTGATCTCTTTTAAATTGTTGTTTCCTTCCATCTTTATCCTTCTGGACTAATACTTTTATTTCCTTTATGTCTCTGAGGAGATAACTTCCTCGTTGTTTCTGATCTTTCATCTCACATTCAAATAATCTCTGCTCAATTTCTTTGATTTCAACATCATATTCATTAATGTTTCCTTCCATACCTACAATCACATTATTGATTGAAGAGTCAAAGCACTCATCTAGCTCCATGAATGCAAGAAACATTTAATCTTTATCATACATAGTGACCATATCCTTTCCTTTATCAAATTATGAAATCTTCATTTCTCCTTTAGGTTCCTTGAGCAATATTTCAAGAAACTCTAATTCCATGCATTTCATCACCACTCCCATTCTCATCTTCATTCTTTCTCTGGAAATCCTCGTAAGTTATCCTGGTTTCTATACCATCACATTGCAAAGTTCTTTCATCAATTTAATTAAAAAAATTCATTTATTTACCTTCTTGGAATACCAATATGGAATTTTCATTTGGCTTATGTTCCATATCAACTTCATCTGACTGTCTTACCTCAAACAGAATTTCATTTATGAACTCTTTCTGCTACAATAAATCAACACCTTCTTCATCTAGAAAGCATTCTCCATCATACTTCACCTCAAGAGGTTCATTCCTGTTTGTGAAAATTTCACCAAATTTTCCATCATCCTCTACATATCTTGCAAACATACACAAACTATGAGAATTAAAATCACAAGGCTTCATTGCCACATCTCCTTCCATTGTCAACATATCTTCGAATTGTTCTGAACTATTCCAATAGTTCATGAGATCTTCAGCTGATCTCTCATTATCCTCTTCACCCAAGACTTCACCTTGTTTTGGTCTACAAATAGAAGCTTCCATTTTTTCCTCTACTTCTCTGAGGTTTTCTATCAACCACTTTCCATGTTCTTGTTTTAGCCTTCTATGAAACTTAGGACACTTCACTGGCTTCTTCTTTAAGATCCAACCCTGTCTTTGGTTCTCCTCTAGCAGCACTACTAATGCATCGAGTTGTTCTCTTTTCTCAACCATTTCCTTGTCAAGTTCTGCTTGACTCATCCATTTCCTACAGATTTTTTGAGCAACCTTTTCCTTCATCCTGTAGCCTTCTTTTAAACCTTGCATATGACTTTTAATAGCCATCTTCTCTTCTATGTGAGCTTCTACTACTGCAACCAATCAACTTCCTTCTAAGTTGATCTTCTCACCAAGCTTCTCCTCTTTGCGGTCTCCAAGTCCTCTTTCCTTAGAACTTGCACTAAGAATTCTTGCTCTCTCTCTTGTTTCTCCACTCACTTCTCTTAAGGACTCTTTTGTCCCTATCTATTCCAAACCTCAACTGGAAAAAGGTTCTACTACAATTTCTAAGAACTTCCCAAAAGTTATTTCACTGTCTCACTACTGTAATCTAGTGCCAAACTACATTCATTCAACATGTTTTTGTTTTCATACCACTATAATCATAGCTTCCAATAGCAAAGCATCCTTGCTCTGATACCAAAAATGGTGCAACCTTAAGACTGCCACACCCAATATACCTTATCGGGACTCATTCACCCTTATTAGCCTTTAAGCTTCAATACCTCTTATACATATCGGAAGCATAAGTGGATGGTTTATCCTTAAAAATGGGACCACATGAACTATCGAACCAATTACATTATCAGAAGTGTTTTACTCCACTTTAATCTTAAAAGCCCCAATCAACAATTTTTATCACAATACATAGAAATATGGGAAATACATTGGAAAACCTGCTCCACACATATATCCGGATCTCAAATTTTATATGCCCTCAACCATAATTATCGGTGGGTCTGCTCTCAGTCCATCACCTTCCTATTGTGCACTTTGATCACCGATCCCTGATCGACTAATCTCCACCATTCATTCCCGTTTCCAATCCAATGGTTCACAATTGTTTTGGGCAGACAACTAACATGGGGATTAACCACCTGATAAATTAGTTTCCATATTTACCCTCACTATTACGTGTCAAAAGGTGAATGGAATCAGGCAGTTACCCCTTGAAACAACTTACAACTCTCGGGCCACCCGAAATATTAGCCATTGTTGTAGAACCACCTTCACGATCCAACATTCAAAGTTGATTGCAATCTAATAGCCATGATTTAATCACTCGATCTCAAGTCGAAAGTTCACTTACCACGCTCCTTTCACTTCAATGCATTGAAATGATCAGTGTTATGGACCCGATAAGAATATAGGTCCCTCTCCATAAATTTTCAAGTCCAGATTTTGGATCCAACTGTGTTTTTGCACTAAATCTTAGTCTAAATTGGATTTACGCTCGCAGGACTGAAACTATGCAAACAAGCTTCGCCGACCTGATATGGATGATCCAATGGTCAAGATTAAAGTAGCATCAAACACTGAGATTTATATAAAAAGTCCCTGCTTCTATCACTTCTAAGATTTACGTGTGAAATACAGAAAATCAAAGGACTAAACACTCGCCCGCATACAAAGGAAACAAAAGCACAATGAGGGTTTATGCAGGCTCAATAATTGACAACACACACAATATCATTCATTCAGCATAAAACGATTACAGAGTCTCACCTTGGCCTATTACACAAACTAAAAGACCTCTATTTCAATTACAATCCACACACTATTATGCTCTCATGAATCTTTCCTCTTTGGCATGATTCTTCAATTAGTGGCATCTATTCCTAATCTTCCCATATGCTTAGAATTCCCTCGTGAATCCTACTCTCTCTCTTCCCCCTTTAGAAAAGAAGGAAAATCCATATATGTTCTCTCTAACCATCTCCTTCCACAAATGAAGGAATTCACTATCTTCTTACCAATCATATCCTACCCTAATTAATCAATATAGCTAATTGGCTTAATCTCCAGACAGGGAAGATCGCTTGCCACTTATTCCTAATTCTTTTCAGAATTAGGTAACAATTAGCTACACACATTATTTAAAATGAATACAAATTAGACAATCAATTCTTCCTCCAAACGTTCATTAGCCACAACATGTGACCATACCATCACATTGTTGGCTAGTCCTAGATGATCCTGCATCATACTGCTCTTCTGAAGATAATCCTTCTTCCAAAACACATTTAAGATTATGATGATCTATTTTTACCTTGAAGTGTCTTCCCATTAGGTAGGGTGGCCATTTCTTAAGTGCATGTAGTATTGCCATCATTTCCTTCTCATAAATAGATTTGTGTAAATACTTTCCTTCGATTGGACGACTTTAGAATGTAATGGGTCTTTGTTCTTGCATTAAAATAGCACCAAATCCATTTCCCGAGGCATCAGATTTAACAATAAAGGTTTTTTTGAAGTCCAATGTAACTAATACTGGTGCTTGGCACATTGCCTCTTTGAGATGTTCAAAGGCCTTCGTTGTTTCTGGAGTCCATGAGAATGCATATTTCTTCAATAATGTTGTTAGAGGTGCTGCTATTCTCCTATAATTCTTAACAAAATTGCTATAATACCCTGTTAACCTAACAAATCATCATAGATTATTTATGGATGTGGGTATTTTCCATTCCTTAATGTTTTTAATTCTTCTACGGTCTACCTTAACACCTTCATGAGATACAATATGACCCAAATATTCCACCTCTTGTACTCCAAAGAAACATTTGGACATTTTTGCATATAATTGTTTCTCCTCCAATAGTTTGAGCACCATGTTAACGTGTTGGACATGATCCTTCCATGACTTGCTGTAGATTAGTATATCATCAAAAAATACTAACACAAATTTTCTAGTGAAGGGTTTGAAAATGGAATTCATCAAACCTTGAAATGTAGAAGGTGCATTAGTAAGGCCAAAAGTCATGACCAAAAATTCATAATGACCCTCATGAGTTTTTAATGTTGTTTTTGGAATGTCTTCAGTCTTCATTCTGATTTGATGATACCTTGAATGAAGATCCAAAGTGGTGAAGTAAATTGATCCATGCAATTCTTACAATAATTTATCAATGACAAGAATGGGAAATTTAACTTTAATATTAAGCTTGTTGAGCTTCATATAATATGGACACATGCACCATGATCCATCCTTCTTGTGAACCAATAGTACTAGAGCAGAGAAAAAACTTTGACTAGGTTGAGTTATACAAGTCTCTAGCATTTCTGCAACCATATGTTCAATTTCACTCTTTTGGACATAGGGATATCTGTAAGACCTGATTTTTGGAGGAACACTTCCTGGAATCAAACTGATAGCATGATCATGATCATGAATAGGTGGGAGACCTTTGAGAGTCCCAAATACCTTGGAATGATTTCCCAAGACTTTTTGGAGATCTAGAGAAATGGATGATTTCAATGTGGGAACCTCTAGTGAACATAATTATGCAATTATGCCTCATTGTTCTTTGTTTAGAAGCTTTGTCATTTCATTAGAGTTGATTATCTTTCCTAATTTCCTTGCGATACCCCTTAATTCAACTTCCTTTCCTTTTGAAGAGAATTTCGTGAAAAGTTCTTGAAAATTAAAAGCTATTGTACCCAAGGATTTTAGCCATTGGACTCCTAGTACTACATCAGCACCACCCATTGGAATGGAAAGCATTGGTCTATTCAATACATATTCTCCCATGGATAGCTTGATATTATGGAACTTTCCTGATAAATTTATGGTTCCTCCACTTGCAACCATCACTTGACACTCTGGTGTTGGATATAGGAAGAAATTCAATTCTTTGGCTATCTAATAATGAATAAAATTAGGGGTACTTCTTGAATCAATCAATATTATCACCTTTTTCTTCTTGATATGCCCTTCTATCTTGATAGTTTGAGGAGTGGTAATTATAGCCAATGCATTACAAGATATGGTCAGATTCATTTCTTCTTTTTATAGGGTTTGTTCCTGGTGTATATCCTCTTCTTTTAACGTTTCTTGTTCCTTTTGTTCCTCCTCTTCACAATCTATGTAAAATCATTTCTTCTCGGCACACTTATGACCTTTAGTGTATTTGCTATCACAACTGTAAAAAAGCCCTTTTTCTCTTTTTTCTTTGAATTATTGTGGTGTCAACCTTGTATTTTGTGGATGGCTAGGGGTAGAAATACTTCCATCTTTATGACTATCAGTGGTAGGCTTCCTTGTTTCCATAATTTTTCTTTCCATTTTCCTTGCCAACCTAAAAGCCTTCTCCAATGAATTTGGTTCCCAAAGTCAAATGTCATGTTGGATGTTATCTTTCAAAGTCCCTATGAACATATCAATCCTATGCTCCTCCGGAATATCTTTCACCCTTATATTCAATTTTCGGAAGTCCTCAATGTGCTCCATCATTGAACCCCATTGTTTCATATTTATGAATTGGCGAAAAAAAATGTTGCTTTCTGTATCGTCATAACGTGATATCATTTCATCCGTAAAAATAGCCCAAGTGACAATTTGATTGTGAGAGCAAAGCCATCGATACCATACAAACTGATTTGGTTCGAAATATAAATTTGCAATGCATACCTTTTGTATGTTTTGAACATTATGGAGATCAAAAAATTGCTCCAACTATAGTATCCGTGTTCCATGATCCTTGCCATCAAAACTTCTCATATCAATCTTTGGAACATGGTGGTTCTTCGATCCAACGTTAGACTCTATGAAATCATGATTAACATTTATTTTGTTCTCATCATGACATTCCTTTACTACCCTTTCTACATTAGTAAGCATTTCTTGTAGAAACGTTTTCAAATTTCTCTTCAAATATTCCATCTTAGTTTCTATGCCATCCATCTTCGCTTCCACACTATCCATCTTAGCTTCCACGACATTCATCTTAGCTTCCATGCCATTCATCTTAGCTTCTTCACCTTTCTTTAAACCATCCATCTTAGCTTCTATGCCTTTCCTCAAACCATCCACGTTAGCTTCTGTGTCTTTCTTTAAATCATTCATCTTAGCTTCTATTACCTTTTGTGTGAGTGACGTTGTTGTACTTGGTCTTGTAATTTTGATATATCATGTTGCATTTCTTCCTCTTCTTCATGAGTCATGATAGAGATTTAAGGTTTCTTATTAGGTGTTTCAATTTTCTTTCTTCAGAGCATCAATTATCGGTAATAATTCTTCACTATGCCCTCTGAATTCATTCAAACTAATTTTTCAAACCAAGCTTATGCAAAAACTAAAAAAAAACTACACACCTCTTTTTCTTAGTTTGTAGGAGCCCGATATTGAATCTGATGTATTTCTATAATTTCAGCTCCTCTAGTTCTAAAATTGCGACCTGTAGTAGCCCTCTATGTCCTCCTTCCAATGCCATGAGTCTGATTGAAATTTGATTCTCTAAGAAAGATTTATGCACAATCTCCCAAGATGACCTGGTTATATACCTTTTCAGAAGAGCAAACTTGTATGAAGTGCCACGTGTCCTATTTCAACCTTTGGATTTGAAAAATATCTACATGAAACTATAGTCCTTCCTCTTTCTGTAAATTCTTACGAAATTTCTATATGATGCTCAGAGAGATAATTATGATGGTTTTCCCAAGGTGACCTATTTGGAATGTAATTCAGGGGTCTGCAAGAACCCTAACCTCCTTAGAATATATCTATGAAAATTTAGCGATACAGGATCTTAAATTCAGAGTCAAGGTTTAGGGTGATTTCTTCTCATATGGGTTTTTTCTTAGCTTCTAAAACTTTGTAGCAAAAGAGGTACAACGAAAATTGCATGATGACCTATTTTATTTTAAATTATGGAGATTTCCAAAACCCTTACTTCCTCAGATCATATCTTCGGAAATACAGCTGGAGAAGCTCTAAAGTTCAGATCTGAGGTTTAGCACGCGTTTGCCTCAAATGGGTTATTTTTCACTTTTAAAATGTCACAGAAAAAAATTTATATCGAAAATTCCATGATGGCCTATTTTGAGCAGCGAAACCCTAGAATGCAAAGCTCTGATACCAAATGTTATGAAACCATCTCACAAAAAGATAGAAAATATAGATCAAAGCCTTAGAAATAATCCTCTTTGAGGAGCAAACCTCCTTTACATTACACAAATGAATAGTTCTTAGATGATTCAAATGAAAAAATTTCTTTCCTATATATAGGAGTCTAAGGGGACACAATATAACCAAGCCAACCCAACAAAAATAATTTAAAAGCACAAAAATAATGATAGTGGGATTCTATACGTAAAATAATAACAATATGGGGACAATAGGGGCACAACAATAACAATAGGGGATACAATGACAATAGTAATGGCAGAATCATTAATATTATAGGGACCTAACAACGAACTCCCTGAATTTTATAGGGACCATATTAAATGAGACTCTTATGCCCTAATGTGTAGGCACCAACACATTCAACCTAGAAGATCCCTCTTTCATCCATTTTCAAACTTAGAACCACGAGCTTTATTTCCTTTTTAATATTCAAAATTATTTGATTTCTACTTCAACTCTAACTTAGATATATATTCAAATGTATCCTCAACATACTCAACTATCAATATTTTACTCAATGATATCTACTGGCTTTGTCTCTGTTATGAATCTCTTTACTCAGGCTCATCCTCCTTTTTACTCTAAGGTTATTTTTAGCTCTTTCTCTCTACCTCATATTTACATTAGCCTCAAAAACCTTGACATGTAACATTAATAATCTAATGTATTCCATGCTTAGTCTATCCTACTTCTTACCTCATACTTTAGGATTGACCTCCTATCATGGACTAGCATAAATCATCTTAGCACTCTCAAATAGGAGTTCCAATAATTTTTATCTTATGAAATACATTTAGTTGTCATAAGCAGAATGCTTGTTTGATATCCATAGGAGCTTCTACTTCATCAAGTATATCCTCTAATTTTATAATTCTTGTTCCTTTATTTACTGTGGGTATCATTCCATAGTATTTACCCATGGAATTCATACTTAACCAACTCTATAAATCATGCCCTATAATATTATGAATTTGTCAAAGGCATGGGATCACTTTAGCATGTTTCATTGGAATCATGACAGAGGGTCAAGACCATGTCCCTAACCGTTTGTAGAATATTTGGGGCTCTGATGGCGTGAGAGGCTGAGGACATGTCACTTCCCAAATTTTTTCATTCCTTGCTACCACGTGTGTGATGGGCATCATTAAGAAGTACATAACAATGCCCATATGTCCATCCTTTAGCACATGTTTACCTACTTCCTCGCATTTCATAACATATTTTTTACTATTATGTGTTTATTAGGAATACCAAATGATGTTTATCATACCTTGAGGCCTAACATGATTAATGTGTAGGAAAGGAGTGCATTTTCTATGTAGAAATATGTTACAAGCTGCTAGAGAATACGTAGGAGGCTTTTCCTTTTCATTTACACTCCTAAAACTTTAATTTTTGTCTATATTTACTCACTCACCATTCAAGGATTTACTAACAGCTGATTCATTAAAGATTGCATCGATCTCAAGGAGATAGATCCACCATTTTATGGATTTTGGAGGAAGGTAGCCCTATTTCAAAGGAGGTTGTCGATTAGTAATTTTTGTATAAATAGGAAATACCATGGGCTCAATAGGATTCAAACGTTTGGAGAATATAGAGACTACCAAGAGCTAGCAGCTTTTACTTGTCATAGCCATTCCTTTGATCATGTACTTGAGCACTTTTTTAAATTAATGAGAAACTTCTTGTTACCTTAAATCTAAGCATTCTTTAGCATACAAAGTCCCCTTGGGTTAGGGCCCAACCTAGAGGCTTTGGTATCTCTACTTTGTGTATTTTATTCATGTATTTTCATCCTATATCTACCGTGCATTATTTCCTTTATTTTCTAGTAGAATTTGTTTATGAGAAACTTGCATGTGCAGGTCTATCTATTACCCCTCTAATGGGAAGTGCGCTTAGATATATTTTGTTCACAAGCCAAAAAGATATAGTCATTCTCTTTTACAATACCTACAAAAGATATAGTCTTGTTTTTACATCTTTGTTCATTGAAAATTGATAGCTTGTTTGGTATTTTCATTCAAGCATTGAAAGAATAATCTCCTATGGTTGTAGGTCTTACACATACCACAAGATAAATTTCATTTTAATGCAATAATCAGATCTTGAAATTCAACTCATCCTTTCCTTATTATTTCAATTTTCTGCAATTTCTATTCTTAGCCTGCTTTAGACGTAGAATTTCTCACTGTAGATCACCTAATAATGCAACGTAACTGAACAAAAATACTTGATCTACTTCTACTATCAAACTTTGCGGAAGCTTAATCAACTTGAACAAGATCAATCAGAACACATATAACAAAGAAAAAGAAATCATACACATGAAATACATAAGAATACTCTGGGGAAAGCTTCAGCTAAAAACCCTGATCTTTGTATTATCATACAAGTGGAAATATCTCAAGATTACACAAAGCTATAGCTCACAAGCTATCCAGCTCTCGATACAATCCCTCAATATAGCTCATAGACAGAATAGACACAACATATGCCATCCTTCAGTCCTCCAAGCTTCCTATTCCCTTGCGTAGTTTCTCTTGGGTCCACTGGTTGCCACCTATGTGAATTCTCCCCTCACACAACTCACCAATCTCATAAATAACTACGCAATCTCCAAGGAATGAATCCTTTTGCATGCAAGAGATATCCTCAATGTAATATTCCTACAACTGATAGTGCATTGTCCCATCATCTGATCTCAACTAGGTCTCTGACTCAACTGACATGCATGAGTTATTTATTAGAGAATCTTTACTTATCTGAAGTGTTGTAGTTACATGCATGCATGCATTAACTATCTGAACTCACAATCAGTTCCTCGAACTATTGGAACTAATCTAACTGGACATAACTCAGTAAATTGAGCTAACTAATTACAACTCAAATTACAACTCATCCTTATCTCCTTAATTAATGGATAACTTCCTCAATGAAAGCGATAATTGTTGCATGTCCTCACATAGACTTCATGTTTGATTTTCTCCAACTAATTAACTCAAGAGAATTACTTAATTATTTTTCAAACAGCTATTAAGATCAAATTCGAATTTTAATTCTCAATTTTATTTCAGGGACTAACTAAGATTGGAATGTATTAAAAAATGCTATTTATAGCAATTTTATTTTTATCACTTCTATATTTGGAATTTTTTGTTGCTATTTTCAACACTCCCTCTCAACAAGAAAGGGATTGTCAAGCACCCCAATCCTATCTCTATGGAATTCAAATTTTCATTTTGACAATGTCTTAGTCAAAATATCTGCATCTTGCTCTTCGGTCGAAACATACAGCAACAACATGATCCTCTTCACCACACATTCTCAAAGATGATGGTACCAGATATCGATGTTCCTAGACCTATCATGAAACATTGGATTCTTAGACAATTTGATACAACTCTGATTATCGCAATAGATCACTGTTGGATCCATCCTCTAACCAAACAATCTGACGAGAATCTTCCACATCAAAATGGCCTCGCTTGTTGCCTAACTAGTAGCCATGTATTTAGCATCTGTTGAGCTAAGCGATATTGACCTTTGTTTCCTGTTGTAACAAGAAAATGCAACTGAACCAAGGTTGATGATTCCTCCTGAAGTGCTCTTCCAATCTGATGGAATCCCTACCCAATCTACATCTGTGAAGCCCCGAAGCTTCACTCCCTCTATCTGTTTGTTACCATAATCCATACTAAGATGTGCCTCTGAGGTATCTCAACACATGCTTCGTTGCCTTCCAAAATAGCTTGGTAGGTTGAACCATAGCTTGACTCAACTGGTTCAATGCAAAGCAAAAATCTAGTTGTGTGTTCACTAAATACATCAATGAACCCACAAGATCTCGATAAATAGTCACTACTACTACCTCACCTGAAGTAGCATCCTCCTTCCTCCAGTTAGCAACTAGAGGAGTCTGTATGGGTTTGCACTTCTCCATGTGGATTCACCTGAGTATCTCATTGGAATACTTGCCTTGAGAAACAAAGACTTCCCCATCCTTCTGTCACACTTCCATGTCTAGAATTTAGTGCACAAGGCCCATGTCTTTCATCTCAAACTCTCTTGTAAGGTCCTCCTTGCAAGACTTGATCAAATGACCATCATCTGTCAATATCAGATCATCAACATAAAGAAAAATGGTCAATGGCTTACCTTCTACCATGATGTAGGTTTGCATCTACTTCACTCTTTGTGAAGCCCAACCGAGTGAGGTTTGCATCGATCTTGGTGTACCAAGCATGAGGTGCTTGCTTCATCCCGTACAAAGCTCTCTTGAGGCCGCACACTTGAGACTCTCGATCAATGGGCTCAAATCCTTCTGGTTGCTCAGTGTACACCTCTTCCTCAATATTTCCATTGAGGAATGCAGTTTTGACATCCATCTGATGGATCTTCCAACCCATTTGAGCTGATAGTGCCAAAATCGATATGATAGATGAGTACCTTGCTATAGGGGAAAAGGTCTCATTCTATTCAATCTCCTCGACCTGTGAGAAATCAGAGGCAATAAACCTTTGCCTTATGTTTCTCAACACATCCATTAGCTACCTACTTTACCTTGTAAAACCAATAGGAAATCACCATTGACTTGTCTGTCAGTCTTCGGACAACATCCCAAACACTGTTCTAAATGATAGAGTCGTACTCCTCGACAATAGAATCAACCCAGACTGGTTGTTGCACTGCTTCCTCGAAGGAAGATGGTTTGGTATCTACACACTCCCCAACCAAGGCCATGTCACCAGTGTGCTGCTCACGTGATCTCCTCTATCTGTGCTAAGAGGATGGTTGCCCCACATTCTCTCGTGGATCCATCACCAATCCATCAACTTCCCTTGAGCATTTCTACCCATCTATGGAAGACTCTGCATGAGTGGATATCTCCACTCTCGGATCCTTTACATGCAGCTGCTCCACATCAGTCTGAGGCTCCTCCTCCTTTGGAACCAAAAGTTCCTCCTCTGCATGCAACTTGAGCTTCCTCTCAAGGGACACTTGCATGGCTTTCTGCTTGTCTAACTTCATATCTCTTCATACCACTGTCCTCTGACTAGTAGGCAGGAACACCTGATAGTTGTGGGGTGTATCAGTGTACACCACAAGTATCCCCAACTTAGCTATTGGATCTAGCTTCTTCCAAGCATCTTTGGTCACATGGAAATAAACCAATGATTCAAAGATCCTAAAGTGACTCACATCTAGTCATTTCCCAAAAAAGGCCTTCATTGGTGTCTTCATCCCCAGTATACAATGCGGGCTTCTATTCTACAAGTGCACTGCTATATTACATGCCTTAGCCCACAAATGAATTGGTAGGCTTTGGTCATGCAAAATTGCTTGAGCTGCTCCCATAATCAATATGTTCTTCCTTTTGGCCACCCCATTTTTCTATGGATTATGTGGTGCCGTTAACACTCATTTAATTCCTTATGCTGCACAAAAGTCCTTAAACTATTGGAAGACATACTCTCCACCATTGTCACTTCGCAAGGCCCTTGTTTTCTTTCCAGATTCTTTCTCTACCAAGGCTTTGAACTCACAAAACCTTGAGAAGTTCTGATCCTTCTTCTGCATAAATTAGATCCAACATCCACGAGAAAAATCATCAACAAAAATAACATAGTACCTTTGTTTAGCAGTGGATTTTGTAGAGAAAGGTCCACGCATGTCTGTATGAACTCGCTCAAGGATTTCTCCAGCTCTACTCTCTCGATCCTGAAAGGAAGTTTTTTTATACTTACCCAAGGTACAACCTTTTCGTGTATCCACTTGCTCCAATTTTCCCTTGGGGAGTCCAGTAGAAATTTTCTACATGATCTTCAAGGCCCCATGGTGCAAGTGGCCCAGTATTCTATGCCATAGCTCGCCAACATCTTGGCTCTGCACCAACTACGCTTTGGAACTCAATGATGCACAGTCATATACCTCTAGCTTGTAGAGATTCTTTACTCAAATCCCAATCCTCTTGGTCTGTCCAGTGGCAATATGCCTCAAGAATGCCTTTCCTTTACTAAAGACTACATCATAGCCTTTGTCTTCCAGCATCACGATGGACCCAAGATTCTTCTTTAAACCGGGCACATACTTTACATCCATTAGGGCGAGAGGAGCTCAATGCCCTCCTTGAAACAAAACCATACCTTCACCTGAAACATGGTACATTCCATCATCCCCATCTTGATGCACATTTGGAGATCCTTCTCTTCCAAGGTACTGAATAGATTCTTATCGCCAGCCATGTGGAATGAGGCTTTACTCTCCAATTACCAAACACATCCCACCATCGATGAAACCATGCATGCGATGAGGGAGAAATCCAATTCGAACTGTGAGGCCAATGCCTCACCATCTAATCCCTTCGAGGATCCCTTGTTGGAATTCTTTTGTGGACAATTTGATCCCTTCAAGGTTAGATTAGTTATCCAAAGTGTAGTAGTTACATGCATGCATGCATTAAATAAATGAACTCACAATTAGTTCCTCCAACTGTATGAACTAATCAAATTGGACTCAACTCAGTAAACTGAGCTTTAACTAATTACAACTTCAATTACAACTCATCCTTATCTCCTTAATTAATGGATAACTTCCTCAATCAAACGGATAATTGTTGCATGTCCTCACATAGACTTCATGCTTGATTTTCTTCAACTAATTAACTCAAGATGAATTAATCAATTATTTTTCAAACAACTGCTAAGATCAAATTCGAATTTTAATTCTCAATTTTACCTTATGTGCTAACCAAAATTGGAATGTATCCCAAAATGCTATTTATAGCAATGCTATTTTATCACTTCTATATTTAGCATTTCTTGTTGCTATTTTCAACACTAGATGTTTGGCAAGTTTAACTATTGTTATGTGTGGTTTCTAGAATTGAATTCCATGGTATATAACTACCATTTACACTACTCATCATGGCATCTTATCCTTCCTTCCTCAATAATTGTTGGATATTTCGCATTGTTTGGATGGTTAGTGGCTGCAACATTCTTGGCATTGATGTCAACGAGATCATAATGGAGGTTTGTGGTAGCATATGCTAGTTTTGATATGCTTGATGTCACAAGTGTTTCAAACTCAAGGGGAGTTCTATGGTTTCTATAGTCTCTTGTAGAGAATCACCATAGTAGAATGCTTATCGGAGAATTCATAAAATGATGTTATGGTGACTGGGAGTCTAGGATTCGAGGCATAAGATAGGGGACAAGGTGAAAAGAACAAAATAAATTTTGCAACAATTTCTCAGATAACAAAATGGGATCTAACCCTACACCAGACCCTCTTCAATGGAATGTTTTGTGAAAGATATTTCCAACAATGTGTGGAAGTTTGCAAATGGCCTCCTAGATCAAAAGTTATGGTTTTTCAAAGTCAGGATCCTGAAGTCCTAAGTAGGATGAAATATCAGAGCAAGAAAAAACATCGGGACATTGGAAGTTCATAACCTTAATTGAATTACTTTTTAAGAAATTTTTGATCTAATATCAGGGAAGCAAGGTCGAATATGAGAGGTAGGTGAAATTTTGAAAGACCAAAATATCAGAACTCAAAATATTGGAAGTCAAAAATTCGAAGAGTCGAAGTAGGCTGAAGCCTCAAAAAGAAAAGACTAATTGAACCTTAGAATTTCATAACTCCTTATAAAATTTAATCAAAAATAGTTTCATTAGAACTTATAAACATTGAGGTTGTCATTTACCAAGAATTACAAAAGGAATTCATTGAAAAACCATGGAACTAGGGACCCCTTTCTCTCTCCTCTAATACGACACATGACAACAGGTGATTGGCTATGAGAAGTTGATGAGGGAGATGATGTAAGCATGACGTGGTATTATGGAGGACATGTGGCAGTCACATTCAACATTTTTGGTTGCCTAATGGGAAAAATTAATGTGAAACGTTTCACCACTAACGAGGCACCATGTGGATTTGATGACATTAGCATGATGTTATCTCGAAGGTTGGAATTTCAAATTTTGGAGTTTTCATAAATCATTTTTAATTGTTTTATAGGAAAGTTATGATCTGGTGTGTGGAGCCACAATGTGGGTGGCACATGGTTGTGGGAGACTCAAAGGACAAATGGTGCATAGAAGATATAGAACCTAAGTTCTATTGACTATATCGAAGGTTGAGGACATCGTAACTCTGTTCTAATAGAGCTTTGAAAACGTTATGATATAGGGTGCTTCCGATGTGTTGCTCCTTGGTTGTTAAAGCCTCAAGAATGAATGGGGAGTGTGAATATAGAAGGTTGTAGGCCCCTAGCAGGAACCTAAAGGCACTAGCACCTAAGTATTATGCCCCCAGTCATGACACCCAGACCCATGGAACACATACAATAAAAGGGCTAAGTAGAAGGACATAAAATCAAATCAGGATTTTGTGATTTCATAAGGTCTTTTCAATAAAAGTTATCAAATAAAAGGGCTCTGATAGCTTAGTAAAAAGGAGCACTAAAATTTTGATGGGTTGGAAGGTAATTAAATGCATAAAATGAGTTGTTTGATGAAATTAATGGTGACTGTAGAGATCATTGGTTCAAGGCGACAAGGACCATGATTCTTAGAGAAGAGCTACTGGGCTTGTATCAATGTTGAAAGACAGGCATCTATGATCTCCCATGCACATCTTATAGAGAAAAATTAAGAACATAGAAGACATGCAAATGTATAGTCAAGCTTTGTGAGCCATAAATAAGCATTAGGAGTCTCATTGGAGTGTGCAGGTGGGCTGAGATTAGATTCTTAGCATGGAGAATCACACAGTGAGATGGTGAAATGAGAAAAACCCATTCTCATGTTTTACTTCAGCAATATAATTTGTGAAAGGAGATGTAACAGAAGAATTGAGTTCCATGCCATGAGTACACTCATGGATAGTGTGGATGGAGACACAGAAAACATTGACCTCAGTGCTTCACAGGAAAAAAATCAATATTTCCATTGACAAGTTAGGGGAATACAATATTGTTGTGTATTTGCTGAAGGGAGTGGAGAAACATGTTTGAAATTTGAGCAACTGGACCAGGTGTTGTACAAAAGAAGAGTGTTACAGAGAGCTGGATAAATAGAAGGCTCATAACAGAGTTTATGCAATTTAGAGGCATAGGATGAGTACAATGGGTAGCTACAGAGTGAGAAGAGGATTGGATTTTGTTGTGTGCGATGAAGAGATCCTGTGGAATAGTATAGAACTGAGAGTAGATGTATGATACTATAGTGAACCATATTGGTATTTCTCTATTTATGTAATTTCCCACATTTTTCATTTTGAAAATTGTATGAAAGATAAAACATTGACTACAATAGGTGGTGGCCTGCATTCATAAGAGGTTAGTGCCTCTTGGAAAATAGGTGCTTCATATCTTAAAGGGGCCAGTTCCTCTTGTAAGTGGTTGCTTACAAAAAAATTGATGTAATTAAGTAGGTGCTTAATTTACATCATAAAAAAAAAACAAATTAGTGGTTCTCTCCCTTTTCATTTCCAGATAAAAATGTGTGTATCAATATGTGTATGATGCTCATGTGATTGATTGTATGTACATGTGAATGCCTTATATTGCTACTCATTTGTATTGTGTATGAATTATCTCATAAGTAATTGATAGTAGAGGAAAGAACCGAATACTTATTCATAAAACATTTTAAGAACCTCAATATTATTGATTTACACCCCTCTCATTAACCTTATTCAAACAATTGGTATCAGATCCAAGTCCCTCCATGAACAGTATAACCACTCGAAGGGAGATCCATAAGGAATTTTGTCTAGCAAGCGAGTCAATATCCTTACTCAATCAAGATAGCAATATTTTTTGGGACAAACTATCCCTTTTGGAAAGTTAGGATGGAGGCTTATGTTATATCTCTAGGAGCAGTTGTTTGGAGCTTTCTGCTAGTAGGTTATGATGTTCCTGATGTCCCTTCCATTGATGCATATGGTAAAAAATGGTCTGGAAATAATGCTAAAGCCAAGAATTCCATTCTCTTTAGCCTTAGTCAATTTCAACTCATAAAGGTTATGTTTTAAAACCCTCCTCCCACATATACCTAGAAACTGACCAACCAGGCCAATGTGACGATAGGCTACTATGATTGGTTTCAATATCCTATGTGACCTTAATGATATGGAATCAACAAAAACACATCATACCCAGGATTTGAGAAAATGTTTCAAGCCCAAGCCCAGGTCATTTCCTAGAATGGAATCACACCTTCAGAACAAAAAGATAACAATGAAACAAAACCTGCTAAGATCAACCTACTAACATGAAAGAAAACCTGCTCATTGTAGTATTTACAATGATCAACTTGCTAAGATGAAAACTAACATTAGAACATAACAAGTACAACATCGTAATGAAATGACACACAATATCATTTATTGGAGCTTTAAAACATAGCTCATGGTGGTATTTACATCCATATACATATGTACATATATCAATCATCACCAAAACATGTACCAAAACATGATACGAAAATTGCTTTGCCTCAACCAGCAAATAATGAATGATACATAGACCACATCTGATCTGTCATATCCTATGTAGCTTCATCGAGCCCAAAGTACTTCTATTGCACCTTAACCTGCTTGATTGCTCGGTTCCAGAGCATGAGAACTTTTTTCTGTAATATACACTAAGCCTATGACTAGAGTTCTCCATTTGGTTCCGCTTACAATACAGATGAGTCAATCACATTATCAACATATTTAACATACTTCTTAAGCAATGAAACATGGAAAGCTTCATATACTTTCATTGTTGGAGGCAGTCCAAGTCAATAGGCTATTGGCCTAATCCTCTCAATAATATAGAAGGGTCAACAAAATCAAGGTGCGATCTTGCCACATGATCCAATCTGCAAGGAGCTCTTCCTTGCATTGATGTGCCCATGCACATGTTCCTCCACTTTTGAACTGATTGAAAAACCTATCCTAATCTACATAACTCTTCTAAATATCCCATTCATCCTTTAGATTCTTCTTTATAACTTTCATATCCTATTCCATCTCTGCCAACACATCCAGACCAATCAACACCATGTTAACTGGATCACTCCAACTAATGGAAGTATTGCAACTCTACCCATAGAATGCCTTAAACAGACTTATCTTAAAATATTCATGATTCCCAATGTTATAAGTGAACTTTTCCAGTGAAAGATACTCTTCTCAATTCCATTGTTGATGCATCATGTATATCCTCAACATGTCCTCCAATATACACTTGACACTATCTATCTATCCATCTGTCTGCAGATGATAATGTACACTGAAGGCCAACTTTGTACCCAAACCTACAAAACTCCTTCCAAAACTTGGAAGTGAACTTTGCATCCTTGTCTAACACAATGTTCTTTGGAACACCATGTAATGTGACCACATCTCTAATGAATACTTGTTCTACATCGCTAGATGAGAATGTAGACTTTACTGGAATGAAGTGCACAACCTTTTTCAACCTATCCACAACAGCCATGATGCAATCATGTTGTCTCACTATCCTTGGAAACCATGTGATGAATTCCATGGAAATTGTCTTGCATTCCCATTCTGGAATTACAATCGACCATAGCATTCCATCAGGATGCTTACACTCTTCCTTCACATGCTGACAATAGAAACACCTAGCCACAAACTCTACTACATCCTTCTTTAGATTCGACCAAAAATAAAATTTCTCCACTGCAGTCAATGCCTTCTGATAACTTGGGTCTCCTGAGTATGATTTTGAATAAAATTCACTCAAGATCACCTTCTTGAGATCACTAATATCTAACACATATATCATGTCTCTGAATATAACCAATCGATATGTTGTAAGGAAATAGTTTGCATACTATTCACCTACACATGTACCTATACCTATACAACTACCTATAAATGTACCTATAGGAGTACATGTACCACCACATGTACTTGTACTACTACCTATATGAGTACATGTACCACCACAAGTACTTGTACTTGTACTCTACTAAAACCTATTGACCTACCTACAATATCCTATCATGTAAGTTTGTCCCATAGGAGCTTATATAGGATAAGTGATTTATCTATATCTGCCTATAAGAGCATCTGCCACCTTCTTCTCTTTACCTTTGATATACTTGAAGTCAAAATCGAACTCACTAATTTTGAATAACCACCGAGCCTGCCTACCATTCAGGTTTGGTTGGTCAAAAAGATAACACAAACCATTGTGATCACTCATCAACACAAAAAGCCTTCCAAGAAGATAATACCTCCACATCCTCAATGCATCTATGGTCGCTTCCAACTCAAAATCATGTGTGGGGTAGTTCTACTTGTGCTCATTCAATTTTCACGACTCATAGAACACCATGTGTCCATCCTACATAAGGACACCAACAAGTCCTTTCTTGCAAGAACAAGTACATACTACAAAATATTTTTTGTATTTTCAATCTTTAACGCTGGTGCATGTGCCAACAATTGCTTGAGCAGCTCAGAACTAGCCTCACACCATTATGTCCATTCAAACTATTTTTTCTCTTCAATGATGTGATAAGATAAGCAATATGTGAGAAGTTCCCTATGAACCTTGGGTAATAATGTGCGAACCCCATGAAGGATCTCACCTCATCTAAATTTCAAGAGCTATCCACTACATGATGACCTTTATCTTTTCTGGATCTACTACAATGCCCTCCTTGGAGACAACATGTCCCAGGTAATGTACCTTAGTGTGGAAGAAACTACACTAGTTGAGCTTAACATACAATTGATGCACTCTCAACAACCTTAGTATTGTTGCTAAATGTTTGGAATCCTCTTCCTCATTTTTAGAATATACTAGTATGCAATCAATGAACATAATATCAAAACTCTCCAAATATGGATGCAACACACTATTCATCAGGCACAAAAATGTGGTTGGAGCATTAGTCAAACTGAATAGAACTACAACAAACTCATAATGCCCATACCTGGTCCTGAAAGTTGTCTTGTAAATGTCCTCCTCTTTCATGCGTACCTAGAAATATATGGATCTCAAATCAATATTTGATAACATTGTTGCTCCCTTCAACTGATCGAAGAAGTGATCAATCCTTAGTAATGGATACATATTCTTGATGGTCACTTAATTCAACTACCTATAGTCAATGCATAATCTGTGAGTACCACCTTTCTTCTTCACAAACACTACTGATGCACCCCAAGGTGATACACTTGGCCTAATGTATCGCTTTTCCAACATTTCTTTCAAATTTAACGTCAACTCTACCAATTTAGGTGTGCTCATCCTGTAAGGTGCTTTGATGCTGGCGTAGCCCCTCGCACTAACTCAATATAAAATTATAGCTCCTTGTGAGCTGGAAACTCTTAAATACGCTCAGGAAATACATCCTAGAACTATTGAAGAACTGGATCCCTTCACAAACATCTGCATCCTCAACCTCCTTATCTTTGTAACTAGAAATGTAAACTGCAAATAAAAAACACCATTTCCTATGACTACACTTTGTCTGCATAGTTTTCACCATCCTAATGGATGTTGATTTCTTCTTTCCTTGTACGACTCTTGGTTCCCCATTTTCTTCCAAGCACTCAATGGCTTTGTCATAACAATCAACCATGATTCTATTAAGGTACAACTAATCCATTCCCAACAACATACTATATGTTCTCAATGGTAATACATTGCAATGTGTTGCAGTAGGCATACTATTCAATTCAAATGCAAAAACTCTTACCCATTGATGAACTCAATTCTTTGTACCTATAGTGAACTACACTAACCATCATTATGCATGTAATTCCTTATTCAAACCACACTCTTCCACAATGTGAGGACTAAGATAACTATAATTAGACCAACGGTTAGTCAAAATAGAAATAGCTTAATCACAAATATTGCATCCATCTCAGTGATAGATGCCTGACGATCTTCTTGTTTTCTATCCAATGCTTCATAAATACAAGGAATACTCTCACCAACATCCCCAACAGTTTCTGCCTCTTTTCCACTATATATTTTAGGCCTACCACACTGATTCTATGAACAATCTCTCCCACGATGATCTTTGCCACAACTACAACACTCTATAAGCTTCCAATTTGCATCCTTTTTCTGTTCATTTGATTGATGTCCCTGTCCTAGGTCAAATGAATTGAACTTCTTAGGTGGCATTACATTCTCTTTATTACCTGAATCATGAGGTCTTACTCAATCCATGTCCCATTTTCCTTTGCTCTTTTATTACCTTTCTAGTCTGGCTTAGTCTCGGACCTGCACTTCGATTGTTCATAGCAATGATTTATCTTTCAAATGAAATCCTCCAATGATCTACACTCATTGAAGTCAATTATTCCATTGAAGGCCATCGGTAGCCCACTAATTAATATTTGAATCTCATCCTTCTCCTCCTTCAAGTAAGGCACATAAGTTAGTAGCTCTAAGAAATTGCTAGTGTACTCCTCATCTTTAGCTTACAGAATTCCTTTGCCATGTCGTCAAAGAATCTCTCTAATAGGAACTTATTCTTGAATAGCTACTCAAACTCATTCCAATTCAATTCCTTCTCATTTTTACCTCTGACATTACTCACATCTTCCCACCAAATGTCTACTTTACCTCTGACATTATTCACATCTTCCCACCAAATATCTACTTTACCTCTGACACTAAATGTAGTTATTTTGGCTTTCATGTTGTCTTAGTAATTGTGCAACTTGAATAACTTACTTATGCAAAGAAACCATGCTTCTACATCCTTTGATTTATTCATCTCTCAATTGAATGTAGGTGTCTTTTCTTTCTTAAGCTCATATAGAAAATACCCCCTATCAATCCTCCTATAAGGATTATAATGATGTCAATCATCACGCCTATTAGAACCATAACTAGAATAATACCTCTCTCTATCACCTCTCCTATATAGAGTATCCAAGAAGTTGTCATCTCTTATCATGTCATCTCTATCTGAACTATAAAAATCATGCAGCCTACTGCCATATGCCCCATTATTTTTTTCCTCCTACATATGGTTCATGTCACTACTATTCTAAAAAACTCTGAAGTACCATTTCATTTACCTCTACTATTTTCTCATGTGCTAGTATGATTATGTCATTGTCTGCCTTACAACTCCTTATTTGTTCCTTTAAGCTTCTTAGTGTATCTACCAAATAATAAGAATTCCAAACACCATGTTGCTCATTTGATCCATAAGGAGATCCTTTGTAGTCTACCATCTTTCTAGCCATTTTTATATTCCTCTTGCAAGGTATATCATGTTAGCTAAACCAAATCACAATACGCCAACATAACTTAGTATAGTTCAGAGAGGAAACCTCGTCTGCGAGATCAAAAAATCAACATGATAGATGTATAAAATACCCATGATAGCATATATAGACATAACACATAAGAATATAGCCATATAAGCATCAGTCTAGCTAGATTCTAGTCTTCAATGAATGGACATATGAATTGCACCTATCGTGACCTCATGCATGACAACAACCACCACATCATTGCACACTGGACCACATGTGAATACTAGCATGGATAAACAATGCGTAATCAATCATACACTCATGATGACACACTTGATAACAACATCATAAACTTTCCATGGTGACAATACTACAACCATGATTGACACCATGCATATGCAACAACGATCACAAAAAGTATTAGCACACATCCAAATGACATGAATTCATGACCAACACACAACATGTCCAATCTAAGGGGTGAACCATGCTTTGATACCAATTTGTAACACCCTCCTCCCACATTTACCCAAGTAATTGGCCAACGAGGGTAAACATATGACAAGAGGCTAGTATGATTGGATTCAACATCCTAGTTCACCTTAGGGAAATGGAATCAATTAAAACACATCATACATACTTTCCACATCTACTACATGACCCCTAAGAACCATCACAACACTTTTGGTAACCAACCCTTGGGTCCCACTAAGTTTTTAGACCACTTAACCTCTAGACAGGTCCCATGATATGGACCTAATGGCATCGAAGAGGATCTAGATGCTCTCATAACAACACATGCTAGCATCTAGGGACTATTTTTCTCAATGTTATGCCAGTGAACCTAGGATTTGAGCCACTTTCTCAGGCCCAAATCCCAATTCAAATCCCAAAATTGAATCACACCTTTAGAACAAAATGATAATAATGAAACAATGATGCAATTGCAAATACTTCAACAATCCATTGATTGGAACCCTACTAGCCATGCCACACATTTTTTCAAACATATTAACATATGTAATCTATTATTGTAAACATCAGATCTAAGAATAGGGGTCTCATACTCATCTTAGAACCTCTAAGAAGCATTGATGCTTCAACACATTAGTTGTAGTTTCATCTATTATGTCATAGATACATTGTTCATTCATTTACAAGTAGAAACATGATGACAACCATACATAGATATTTTCATAGAACATATACATAACCAACATAATAGCAATAGAAATACCAAGGAAATCACAACCATATGATCCACATATAAACTATTATAATAGTGATATAAACACAAGGATAAATGACCTCATATTGATGATGCAAAATCCAAACTTGGGATGGAACTACCACGTTCCACTAGACCATAGAATGGTTGAGCCAAACCTCTTTTCAACCATTCACCCCCATGCCATATTTGAAGCATGAATGTGGGATCTCATAGAACACATCAATCCAAACCCATTCAAGGCTTCCAAAGGCAAACCACCTCAACGCATGAAACAATGATTCCACCTCATGGTTATACATCACAAAACCATGATGAGAATGGTCTCCATCCAATCCTTCCATATATTTTGTTCCAACCAAGGCTTCTAAGACTAGTAACTCAACCCACATCTTATTTTTGGCTTCCAGATCATTTGTCCAACCAAGGCTTCCTATACTAATAACTCAAACCACAACTTATTTTGGGCTTCCAGAGCATTTGTCCAGTGAGGGATTCAAGGACTAGTAACTCAACCCACCTAGGGCTTCTAGAGCCTTTTTCCAAACAAGGTTTCCAAGAATAGTAACTTAGCCCATGCTGTTATAGGGCTTCTTGAGCATTCATCCAACCAAGGCCTCTAGGAACTAGTAACTACACCCAAGCTATGGAAACATGAGAACCAATGAGGAAAAAAAAGAAATAAACCCACAACACCATGGTTATCTACGAAATGGAATGTTTAGGAAAATCCAGTGCCTATCCAAGCAACCATCCATGTCAGTGATAGATCACGACCAATAAACAATATGCATATGCCATGCATGCCAAAGCTAGTGAGGAAAATGTACATGTAACTTGGTTCCTGCAAGAAAAATATGTTGTAGTTGTTGACCTCAATGTCCTCTTCTACTTTCTTGATCTTCCTTTTCCTTCTTGCTCCAAAACTCCAAATACGCTACACCCTATAAGAGTGCTCCAAGAAAACTCTAAGTGTACAAGAGTGCGAGAGAGAGAATAATGAGAGAGCTCCAAAACTAAACTGAAAAAATGTTACAAAATGATCCTCAAAAGTCGTTTTATCAATTAGGACTCTATTTTATTCATTTTCCATTATTTTCTTTCAATTTCCATTTCACATGAAACCTGTGACTTTTCACCTCCAACTTCTCCTAATTTCCAATATTTTCATAAATAAATGTGCCAAAAATTCCATTTTTCCTTTACCATTGACTTTGCTAATTTATTTAGCCATTAATAAACCAATGAACACCCACACTAGGATGTCTTACCCAACATTTAACTTGGAATAAGTGTCCCATCAACCATGGTTATTATTTTTCCTTTTATCAACTTTTATTACATGGAATTTTCACCAGGGTTGTTATATATGGATTGTAAGTCTTCCAAGGAAGTGTGGGCGAAGTTCAATGAAAGTCATGAAGGAGATGACAGAGTCAAGCAAGCCAAACTTTAAACCTTCATAATGATGTTTGAAAGATTAAAAATCTGTGAAGAAAAAATCATAGAGAGTTGATGAAGTAACCAATATGATTAGAGGACTTAGTGAAGAAGTCAAGGAAGATATGAATGTTCAAAAGGTATTAAGATCCTGTTTATCAGAAAAAATGTCTTTCGTCAACATTAATGGAGACCACCTGGTAGGAACTTGAAGCAGCTCATTTCCTATTGAAGATGGTGGTTCTAACTGGTTATGGATCCAATTAACCTGTCATATAGGTGAATCTAAAACTAAATAATACTAATATAAGCTAAACTAAGATGTGATGTATCCAGATAATAGTATGTTACATTTCCTTTATATTTATCTTTAAATATGTAAGTTAAACATCTAAATCGACACAAATATTTGATCAATTTAAAGAGGATGATCAAATAGTAATTAAATGATTTACTTTATTATTTAAGAGAGGACGTGATTCAAAGATAAATATAAAAATGTAAGACTAATATAAAAACATAAAATCCTATCTCCAACTAGAATGGGATATCCATCTCCTAGTCTGAGAGAAAGTTAACTAAAATAGAGGGAAAGACTAGTTTATGAATGAATTTAGATTTTATATTTGATTATGAATTCTAAAATAGTTGTAAACTCATAAAAGGTTAAAACAAATATGTAAATGAATCTACATTAAGAAATAGTTATTAAGGTAATTCCATCTGCAATCTTGAATTCATTTTAAACATAATTCATTATAAAATTTGTATTAATCAAAAGAAATAGTTCATTTTAGGTAATACACATAAAAGCAAAACACACTTGTAAATGAATAATAAATAGTTATCATTCCCCACAAGTATAATTTAATTAATTAAGTATGATTTCAATCTCAATCTCATTTTTTATCTTGGAGATAGCTCCTACAAGACGTCAGCAACATATCACAATTGACTCAACAATAGTGTTAAAAATCAAAGAAACATACTACTTAGAATGTAGATGAGAACTGTTTATAAAACTTTAACAAAGATATGAAAATTCATCATTTTGGTAATAGTACACAAGAATGGAAATTTATTAAACAGTGCCAAAGCTTATTACAAAATATGTAGCCTTGGAGTAGCTCAGACCCATACTCATATTCCTTGTAATAGTTATAAGCAAGAAGAACATAGCCATAAACCCTTTATTTTCTCTATAATCATCCTCTTTGTACATGACAATATTGTTATTGCACAAATCGAGCAGCTACAGAGAATCCCTTTTGGGTGGATCGAAACCTCCCCCGCTTCCATCAAATTTAGGGGTATTTATACAATATTTACAGATCTAACAACCCCCCTTATATCTCTTAACAACCAAAATTGGAGGTTTTCTTCATCAGGCAGAGCACATATTATTTTAGTTGAATACAGGACAAATTTGGGAAATTATTACACGAGTCAAAACAATTGACTCTGTCACTAGTCAAATGATCCATTAGCTACTATTGGTCATGGCCTATTATGGATTTCATTCCAATAATAGAGCTAATTTGAAAAATATTTGCCACATGACAGGGGTCCTTTAGAAGCATCGATCGAGCATAGCATTGTGTCCTATTACACAAATCATAGAGGAGATCATAGCTTTATTATTAAAATAGCGAAATCATAGATTAAAATATAAAAATGCATTAAACCATACTTATGCCAAGAGACATATTTAAATTAGTTATGTCGATTCTACTTATGCGTGGAAGGAAATGAGTGGTATCATAGATAAGCTCATTCAAATTGTTAAAATGTGAAAAATGAAATATTTGCTATATTGGGAAGTGCCCATATGGAGCAGATGTGATATCGTATTCAAATCCCTTTAATAACTTTATCGTGTCCATTATAATGGAGCCTTGTATCAAAGATTTGATATCAGTGGTTTTACAATGATTACCATTTAAAAGTTCTGATATATAGGTGGATGCAATATTCAGATTATACCATCATTAATATGCATATCAAGTTCGACATATCAGAGCCAGGGAGATATTGGAAGTTAAGGTGGAGGCGCATTAGGATATCGATGATCAGAGAGATATGAATATTAGAGATCATAGATCAGATGGATTGGAATATAGGAATATCAATGAATAATCATATTGGATTTTTTTAGATTTGTCTCAAAATAAAATTTATGATATGCATTACCTGTGATATACAAGAGTGGAAACAATGACGTGGAATGTGGGTCTTTCAACAGGGATTATAAATTATAGTGCCTTTATATAATGGTCATAATTTGGTTATATGATATGTTTGCTTTAGTACTCCAAAGTCTATAAAAAGTGTTTGCCACATACATATTTCAAATTTGATATTCCCCCCATGCTAATTATATGAATTGGAGATTATATTATTTTGTTATTACATAAGCCACTATATTATGAATCAAGGTTTTGACATCGGGGAATTCAAAGGGTTCCTCCCATGTCAAAGCTCTGATATCTCTGATATATTATAACCACTTGTTTAATGATCAAGTCTTAAACCCTATGCACACATATTGGTCTCAGGGGATATTTTATTCATTATTATAATTTTTTTTTGTTTTTTCTGAATTAAACTATTCTATTATGTACATGAAGCCAAGATACAATTCCATTCAAGCTAACAGAGGCATCCTTCTGCCAGAGATAATGGCAGAGTGGATCGACTAGGTGTAGCTAGGAGAAATACTTCCTGTTGCATGCGTTTGAGACCCAAAAAATTCCCACGCAGGCGAGAACCTAACTAACATTCTCGCCAGCCACCATAACAGAGGACCAGACCCATATGATGCAAAAAATTCCCACGCAGGGGACAACCGAACTGACCTTCTTTCCCATCCCCAGAAAAAAGGACCGAACCCCAAAATAACCAACTCTTCTGCCCAGCGTTGGCAGAATACCTCTGAGACAGAATGACATGCATGGACAAGACGACATGTAGACAACTAGAGACAAGTGGACAAAGAGACCTGACCGAGGAGACCATGAACCAAAACTAGAACCAAGCAGCAAAACCTGAATCGAAGTGGCGAGCTATTCCTCTGTCTCCTCCTCCACGATTGGACAAGGTCTGTAATAATCCTCATCCTACACCGTGGTTTCAGTTTCCACGACTGCAACAGGTTGACGATGGCTGCTTTCCTTATGTGGATTCGGAAAATCTACAGCTTTTCCTTTATCTGCCTGGGCCAAATTAGCTTCTTGGGCCTCGTCCCTCGGAGGAGCAAACTCAAGCAGAGCACTGGAGTTGCCACTATCCACAGGTTCATCAATGAACAAAACAGAAATGTGGGCGTTTATGCGTGGGCGGTTCAGGTGACTTTTGAAGGAGAAGATAGCGGAGCCAAAGAAGGGAGCAGCCGAGGTCCCAGGGGAGCTTGCCTCCAGGAATTGGCTAGGCCGAGTAGGATTGGCGGCGGCAGAGCTAGGGCAATGGCAAAAGCAATTACAATGAGGGCAGTGGCAAGGTGGACGGGTCTCCTCATCAGCCGGGCACCTCAAGGTCCCTCCTCTGCTGGTGCCACGATAGCTCAGCAGCCTCTGACGCTCTCAGACCATGTTAGCAAGGTAATGCAGAGAATAGTCAACCTGGATGAGCAGGCTTGGGCTGTAACAAAGTAGGGCAGAGCCCAAATTAACCAGGACTAGCAACCGAATTAACCAGGAATCAGGCAAAATGTGGTCAGGGATGCAGAGGGGGCCTCTGTTTATAGAGCTCCCTGCTCTGCCTCAGAGGTCGTCTGCCATTAAGGTGGCTATCACATCCATTGCAGAGCCAAACTAAACAGTGCAGTCAAGTGAGGCTAGGGCGTTAATGCACCCAGGCTGCCGTCGTGTGGCTATTAAAGCCACCTTCCGGGATCGACCTGCTCCACCTCTTCCAAAGTTAACATGGCGCATGGTCGACATGTGGCCTCCATGAGACCCCTGTCCCGTCAACCGCCTTGGACTAGATGGCACCCGCATCCGGGGGGTTGGCATCATTTGGAACCAGGTGATTGCATTCCTGAGCTTGTGCATGATTCTTTAGAATATCAAGAGTTCCTGCCTATAGGGTGAGCTCGCTTTCCACGCCAATGTTGGCCATGAGATCAGCTACTTTGTTGCCTTCTCTTCTTGTGTGATTGAAGGTGATAGCTTTGTTGGTAGATAATTCTTTCTCCAGTGCTTCCAGTATTTCTTCCAACCTACAGCTCGTGGTGATTTTTTTTGCATGTGAGCCATTCAGGAGGTTATTCATTAATATAATTAATTAAGATGTTTAAAACAAAAACTTATTTACAAATTTTATTAACAAAAAAAATTAATCACACTTAGGCAAACTATAGAAACAAAAAAGTTGTAAAAAAAGAATCAAATTAGACTTGAAATGAAGCAATCACACTCAAAGTATACTTGAAAATCCAAAAGGGTCCCCATGTTTGTTATGATGGAATAAAATGGGGTGTTTTGTTTTCACTACAACGATGGCTACACACTGGGGAGAAGCAATTATCTTTGTCGTAAACATATGAAACCTAGTTTAGAAATTATGCGACTATAATTACACAATTTGAAATGATAAAATTTAGATATCCTAAACATTTTTTTCCCTACTATATGTTGTCAAATAAATATATATACCATTATCCTTCAAGGACTTGTAAACAATTACCCCATTAATTCAATGATTCAGTAAATTTATATATACAACAATCATCTTAGTTGGGCATGTAAAAAATATAATCAATAAAACATAGTATTAATTTAACCTCAATACCATATGCATGGCCACTTCTTCCATGAGGTATCTATAGGCTCGACAAGGATGAATTTTAACCCTTTTAGGTGCCAATGTCTCTTCTATTAGGAATGAATACATAGTTGAAAAAGATCATCTTAAATTTATTTGAATGCAAACTGAATATCATTGTCCTGGCTTGATAACAAGCTAATGACAATGCCATTCACAAGATCCAACATGGTGAACAATTTGGCACATGATGAGACCTATTTTTTCTGAACCTTGTGTTTGAAAGCCATTACTTTGTCTTGGTGAAAAATAATTGTAATGTCACAATGTTAGAACTTATGATCGTGGTAGGTTGGCTCGTGATCAGACCTCTTATCCTTCAATTCACCATTTTTGTTTTGATTTTTAACTACGGTTACTATTAATCCCATATAGATTACTTAATAGACGAGGTGACATACTACTTATGAGCAATGGATGGCATAAAAATCTTTAAGGTAACTACTATTCACGTGACTAAACTTATTCGCCAAAAGAACTCATGACCTTAAGTAACTATTGTTAAATGTATTTTACTTTCTTTAATGATAGGAGTTAAATATAGTTCATTAATAAATAAAGGAAATATTTAAACTCAAAGAAAAAAATCTATGGACTCTACTTTGTTGGGAAAACTTAAAATGAACATATACGAAATCATCTTCATTGAAATGATCCTTAGAGATTAGGTTCCATTAATATAAAGTAGAGTATAAAAATGACTCACCTAAAGATTATGCCAATCTGAAAGGGAAAACATTACTTTATTTTATTGAAAAATAACATAAAAAGACAATCCATCTAAGTGTATAATTCTTATCAAAATTAGAAAGAAGGAAATCATGAGAATGAACCTTGAGATACATCTCACAAGATAATATTAGTATTAACATAAAAATGATATTATGTTGATTTTATCATGTACGATTATTTGTTAATAAATTTATTTCGTTTCAAATCATAATTATCGATTCAGAGTTCTTGTTTTATGCTTTAACAATGGTTTTCTTACTTCTGCAAATCTTGCTCAAGAATAGTGTGTGAGTCTTTATAGATTCAATTTTAAGAATAAGACTCACAATCAATTTCAAAATGTATGGAAAATTAGAAAAGGGAAAACTCCGTAATTTCATATGGCGATCGTTCTTTTGAAACATAAGTTTCCAACAATGTTGAATCTACAAATCAAATCCATGGGAAATTGCAAGAAGAACAACAAAATATAAGAAACGAATAATGATGAAAAGAGAAAAGGAAAGTTGAAATAAATCTCAAACTAGATGAGGATGGACATGTAAATGTGTACATGGAAGAATTCAATCATATGTTTACTTGATGAATCTTCATTTTCTCCCATGTATTAATCAAATTTTAAAACCATCTTGTTATTCAATTTAAAACTACTACTAAACTACACCTAATCCTAAAAAAGAGGACTACTAAGTGAAATGTTCTTCCAATGTAACCATTCAAGTGCTTTGTTTACTATATGTACACACAATTCAAACATTAGTAACAAAATAAAAACTGAAACAACAAAAATAAATCTGAATTGATTATATACATCTAATGCTAAAATATGTGCAAACATGAACTTATTTACAAATAACCTATTTGAAGACAATCTCCTTGGAAACTTTTCTCCGAGAAAATACCTATGGGATCATAAAAGTATGGATGCATATTTGTCAAAGATTCGAAACTCCAAAGGAGACGGTAACAAGGCATATTGTGAAGGAACAATCTGAACAGTTAAAATTGAATGACAATTAGATAATTGTGAAATGAACATAAAGTGAAATTGGGAAAGAAAAATTTCTTGATGTTTAGAATTAAAGTTTTGAACTACATACTGATGGGTCCCCATAATACTAGTGATTACCCCATTACTATTGTAGTTGTACCCCTTATTAATATTTTTGTGCACCTATTGCCCCCATATTGTTATTAATGTGCCCCATAGAATCCCTCTATTGTTATTTTTGTGGATTTATATTATTAATGTTAGGTCGGATGGGTTATATTGTGAGTCCTTAGACTCCTATATATAGAAATGAGGTTTTGTCATTTGAATCATAAAAGAATTGTTCATTTATGTAATGTAAAGGAGGTTTCCCCCTTGAAGAGGCTGAATTGTAAGGTGTTGATCTATCTTTTCTATCTTTTTCTTGAGCTGGTTTCATAACATTTGGTATCAGAGCTTTGGATTCTAGGGTTTTGCTGCTCCAAATAGGTCATCGTGGCATTTTCGCTATAACCTTTTTTCTGCAATGTTTCTAAAGTTGAAAGAAAACCCCATTTGAGAAGACATCGTGCTAAATCTCGTGTCCGAATTTCAGAGCTTTTTGCGCTATATTTGCGGAGATATGATCTAAGGAAGTTGGTCTTTTTGCAGAGACCTTAATCACATTCCAAACAGGTGACCTGGGGAAAATCGTCATAACCTTTTCTCTGAGCATTGGATTGAAATTTTGTAAGAAGGTCCAAAAAGGGGACAGATTGTAGTTTCTTCTATATATTGTTTAGAGCTAAAGGTCGAAACAGTGACTCGTGGCACGTCGCACAAGTTCGCTCTACTGAACTAGCCTATAATCAGGTCACTGTGGAAGATTTCGCATAATTCTTCCTTGGAGAATCCAATTTGGATCAGACTGGTGACATTGGAAAGAGTACATAGAGGGCTACCACAGGACACAATTTTAGAACTCGATCATTTGAATGTACAGAGATACATCAGAGGCAATATCGAGCTCCTACAAAGTAAAAAAAAAGGTGTGTAGATTCTTTTAAATTTTTGCTTAAGATTGGTTTGAAATTTATTTTGAAGGAATTCAAAGGGCACAGTATAGCATTATTATCGGTAACTGATTCCTCGAGGAAAGAAAATGCAAAAACCTAGTAAGGAACCTGAAAGCTCTAGCATGACTCATGAAGAAGAGGAAGAAATGCAACATGATATATCAAAATTACAAGACCAAGTGCAACAGCTGTCCCTTGCACAAAAAGGAACAGGCTCTAAGATGGATGGTTTAAAGAAAGGTGTAGAAGCTAAGATGGACTGTTTAAAGAAAGGTGTAGAAGCTAATATGATTGACATGGAAGCTAAGATGGGCGATTTGAAGATAGATTTGAAGACAAGCATGGAATATTTGAAGACAGATTTGAAGACAGATTTAACGAAGTTTCTACAAGAAATGCTTATTAATGGTGAAATGGTAGTAAAGGAAAATCATGATGAGAACAAAAGAAATGTTAATCATGATTTCATAGACTCTAATGTGGGATCGAAGACCCACCATATTCCAAAAATAGATATGAGGAAGTTTGATGG